>CM051013.1:639313-644313 GCA_027704905.1 Muraenolepis orangiensis | reverse complement strand
CCCCCCCCCCCCCCACCCCCCCCCCCCCCCCCCCCCCCCCCCCCCCCCCCCCCCCCCCCCCCCCCCCCCCCCCCCCCCCACCCCCCCCCCCCCCCCCCCCCCCCCCCCCCCCCCCCCCCACCCCCCCCCCCCCCCCCCCCCCCCCCCCCCCCCCCCCCCCCCCCCACCCCCCCCCCCCCCCCCCCCCCCCCCCCCCCCCCCCCCCCCCCCCCCCCCCCCCCCCCCCCCCCCCCCCCCCCCCCCCCCCCCCCCCCCCCCCCCCCCCCCCCCCCCCCCCCCCCCCCCCCCCCCCCCCCCCCCCCCCCCCCCCCCCCCCCCCCCCCCCACCCCCCCCCCCCCCCCCCCCCCCCCCCCCCCCCCCCCCCCCCCCCCCCCCCCCCCCACCCCCCCCCCCCCCCCCCCCCCCCCCCCCCCCCCCCCCCCCCCCCCCCCCCCCCCCCCCCCCCCCCCCCCCCCCCCCCCCCCCCCCCCACCCCCCCCCCCCCCCCCCCCCCCCCCCCCCCCCCCCCCCCCCCCCCCCCCCCCCCCCCCCCCCCCCCCCCCCCCCCCCCCACCCCCCCCCCCCCCCCCCCCCCCCCCCCCCCCCCCCCCCCCCCACCCCCCCCCCCCCCCCCCCCCCCCCCCCCCCCCCCCCCCCCCCCCCACCCCCCCCCCCCCCCCCCCCCCCCCCCCCCCCCCCCCCCCCCCCCCCCCCCCCCCCCCCCCCCCCCCCCCCACCCCCCCCCCCCCCCCCCCCCCCCCCCCCCCCCCCCCCCACCCCCCCCCCCCCCCCCCCCCCCCCCCCCCCCCCCCCCCCCCCCCCCCCCCCCCCCACCCCCCCCCCCCCCCCCCCCCCCCCCCCCCCCCCCCCCCCCCCCCCCCCCCCCCCCCCCCCCCACCCCCCCCCCCCCCCCCCCCCCCCCACCCCCCCCCCCCCCCCCCCCCCACCCCCCCCCCCCCCCCCCCCCCCCCCCCCCCCCCCCCCCCCCCCCCCCCCCCCCCCCCCCCCCCACCCCCCCCCCCCCCCCCCCCCCCCCCCCCCCCCCCCCCCCCCCCCCCCCCCCCCCCCCCCCACCCCCCCCCCCCCCCCCCCCCCCCCCCCCCCCCCCCCCCACCCCCCCCCCCCCCCCCCCCCCACCCCCCCCCCCCCCCCCCCCCCCCCCCCCCCCCCCCCCCCCCCCCCCCCCCCCCCCCCCCCCCACCCCCCCCCCCCCCCCCCCCCCCCCCCCCCCCCCCCCCCCCCCCCCCACCCCCCCCCCCCCCCCCCCCCCCCCCCCCACCCCCCCCCCCCCCCCCCCCCCCCCCCCCCCCCCCCCCCCCACCCCCCCCCCCCCCCCCCCCCCCCCCCCCCCCCCCCCCCCCCCCCCCCCCCCCCCCCCCCCCCCCCCCCCCCCCCCCCCCCCCCCCCCCCCCCCCCCCCCCCCCCCCCCCCCCCCCCCCCCCCCCCCCCCCCCCCCCCCCCCCCCCCCCCCCCCCCCCCCCCCCCCCACCCCCCCCCCCCCCCCCCCCCCCCCCCCCCCCCCCCCCCCCCCCCCCCACCCCCCCCCCCCCCCCCCCCCCCCCCCCCCCCCCCCCCCCCCCCCCCCCCCCCCCCCCCCCCCCCCCCCCCCCCCCCCCCCCCCCCCCCCCCCCCCCCCCCCCCCCCCCCCCCCCCCCCCCCCCCCCCCCCCCCCCCCCCCCCCCCCCCCCCCCCCCCCCCCCCCCCCCCCCCCCCCCCCCCCCCCCCCCCCCCCCCCCCCCCCCCCCCCCCCACCCCCCCCCCCCCCCCCCCCCCCCCCCCACCCCCCCCCCCCCCCCCCCCCCCCCCCCCCCCCCCCCCCCCCCCCCCCCCCCCCCCCCCCCCCCCCCCCCCCACCCCCCCCCCCCCCCCCCCCCCCCCCCCCCCCCCCCCCCCCCCCCCCCCCCCCCCCCCCCCCCCCCCCCCCCCCCCCCCCCCCCCCCCCCCCCCCCCCCCCCCCCCCCCCCCCCCCCCCCCCCCCCCCCCCCCCCCCCCCCCCCCCCCCCCCCCCCCCCCCCCCCCCCCCCCCCCCCCCCCCCCACCCCCCCCCCCCCCCCCCCCCCCCCCCCCCCCCCCCCCCCCCCCCCCCCCCCCCCCCCCCCCCCCCACCCCCCCCCCCCCCCCCCCCCCCCCCCCCCCCCCCCCCCCCCCCCCCCCCCCCCCCCCCCCCCCCCCCCCCCCCCCCCCCCCCCCCCCCCCCCCCCCACCCCCCCCCCCCCCCCCCCCCCCCCCCCCCCCCCCCCCCCCCCCCCCCCCCCCCACCCCCCCCCCCCCCCCCCCCCCCCCCCCCCCCCCCCCCCCCCCCCCCCCCCCCCCCCCCCCCCCCCCCCCCCCCCCCCCCCCCCCCCCCCCCCCCCCCCCCCCCCCCCACCCCCCCCCCCCCCCCCCCCCCCCCCCCCCCCCCCCCCCCCCCCCCCCCCCCCCCCCCCACCCCCCCCCCCCCCCCCCCCCCCCCCCCCCCCCCCCCCCCCCCCCCCACCCCCCCCCCCCCCCCCCCCCCCCCCCCCCCCCCCCCCCCCCCCCCCCCCCCCCCCCCCCCCCCCCCCCCCCCCCCCCCCCCCCCCCCCCCCCCCCCCCCCCCCCCCCCCCCCCCCCCCCCACCCCCCCCCCCCCCCCCCCCCCCCCCCCCCCCCCCCCCCCCCCCCCCCCCCCCCCCCCCCCCCCCCCCCCCCCCCCCCCCCCCCCCCCCCACCCCCCCCCCACCCCCCCCCCCCCCCCCCCCCCCCCCCCCCCCCCCCCCACCCCCCCCCCCCCCCCCCCCCCCCCCCCCCCCCCCCCCCCCCCCCCCCCCCCCCCCCCCCCCCCCCCCCCCCCACCCCCCCCCCCCCCCCCCCCCCCCCCCCCCCCCCCCCCCCCCCCCCCCCCCCCCCCCCCCCCCCCCCCCCCCCCCCCCCCCCCCCCCCCCCCCCCCCCCCCCCCCCCCCCCCCCCCCCCCCCCCCCCCCCCCCCCCCCCCCCCCCCCCCCCCCCCCCCCCCCCCCCCCCCCCCCCCCCCCCCCCCCACCCCCCCCCCCCCCCCCCCCCCCCCCCCCCCCCCCCCCCACCCCCCCCCCCCCCCCCCCCCCCCCCCCCCCCCCCCCCCCCCCCCCCCCCCCCCCCCCCCCCCCCCCCCCCCCCCCCCCCCCCCCCCCCCCCCCCCCCCCCCCCCCCCCCCCCCCCCCCCCCCCCCCCCCCCCCCCCCCCCCCCCCCCCCCACCCCCCCCCCCCCCCCCCCCCCCCCCCCCCCCCCCCCCCCCCCCCCCCCCCCCCCCCCCCCCCCCCCCCCCCCCCCCCCCCCCCCCCCCCACCCCCCCCCCCCCCCCCCCCCCCCCCCCCCCCCCCCCCCCCCCCCCCCCCCCCCCCCCCCCCCCCCCCCCCCCCCCCCCCCCCCCCCCCCCCCCCCCCCCCCCCCCCCCCCCCCCCCCCCCCCCCCCCCCCCCCCCCCCCCCCCCCCCCCCCCCCCCCCCCCCCCCCCCCCCCCCCCCACCCCCCCCCCCCCCCCCCCCCCCCCCCCCCCCCCCCCCCCCCCCCACCCCCCCCCCCCCCCCCCCCCCCCCCCCCCCCCCCCCCCCCCCCCCCCCCCCCCCCCCCCCCCCCCCCCCCCCCCCCCCCCCCCCCCCCCCCCCCCCCCCCCCCCCCCCCCCCCCCCCCCCCCCCCCCCCCCCCCCCCCCCCCCCCCCCCCCCCCCCCCCCCCCCCCCCCACCCCCCCCCCCCCCCCCCCCCCCCCCCCCCCCCCCCCCCCCCCCCCCCCCCCCCCCCCCCCCCCCCCCCCCCCCCCCCCCCCCCCCCCCCCCCCCCCCCCCCCCCCCCCCCCCCCCCCCCCCCCCCCCCCCCCCCCCCCCCCCCCCCCCCCCCCCCCCCCCCCCCCCCCCCCCCCCCCCCCCCCCCCCCCCCCCCCCCCCCCCCCCCCCCCCCCCCCCCCCCCCCCCCCCCCCCCCCCCCCCCCCCCCCCCCCCCCCCCCCCCCCCCCCCCCCCCCCCCCCCCCCCCCCCCCACCCCCCCCCCCCCCCCCCCCCCCCCCCCCCCCCCCCCCCCCCCCCCCCCCCCCCCCCCCCCCCCCCCCCCCCCCCCCCCCCCCCCCCCCCCCCCCCCCCCCCCCCCCCCCCCCCACCCCCCCCCCCCCCCCCCCCCCCCCCCCCCCCCCCCCCCCCCCCCCCCCCCCCCCCCCCCCCCCCCCCCCCCCCCCCCCCCCCCCCCCCCCCCCCCCCCCCCCCCCCCCCCCCCCCCCCCCCCCCCCCCCCCCCCCCCCCCCCCCCCCCCCCCCCCCCCCCCCCCCCCCCCCCCCCCCCCCCCCCCCCCCCCCCCCCCCACCCCCCCCCCCCCCCCCCCCCCCCCCCCCCCCCCCCCCCCCCCCCCCCCCCCCCCCCCCCCCCCCCCCCCCCCCCCCCCCCCCCCCCCCCCCCCCCCCCCCCCCCCCCCCCCCCCCCCCCCCCCCCCCCCCCCCCCCCCCCCCCCCCCCCCCCCCCCCCCCCCCCCCCCCCCCCCCCCCCCCCCCCCCCCCCCCCCCCCCCCCCCCCCACCCCCCCCCCCCCCCCCCCCCCCCCCCCCCCCCCCCCCCCCCCCCCCCCCCCCCCCCCCCCCCCCCCCCCCCCCCCCCCCCCCCCCCCCCCCCCCCCCCCCCCCCCCCCCCCCCCCCCCCCCCCCCCCCCCCCCCCCCCCCCCCCCCCCCCCCCCCCCCCCCCCCCCCCCCCCCCCCCCCCCCCCCCCCCCCCCCCCCCCCCCCCCCCCCCCCCCCCCCCCCCCCCCCCCCCCCCCCCCCCCCCCCCCCCCCCCCCCCCCCCCCCCCCCCCCCCCCCCCCCCCCCCCCCCCCCCCCCCCCCCCCCCCCCCCCCCCCCCCCCCCCCCCCCCCCCCCCCCCCCCCCCCCCCCCCCACCCCCCCCCCCCCCCCCCCCCCCCCCCCCCCCCCCCCCCCCCCCCCCCCCCCCCCCCCCCCCCCCCCCCCCCCCCCCCCCCCCCCCCCCCCCCCACCCCCCCCCCCCCCCCCCCCCCCCCCCCCCCCCCCCCCCCCCCCCCCCCCCCCCCCCCCCCCCCCCCCCCCCCCCC
>CM051013.1:567500-638313 GCA_027704905.1 Muraenolepis orangiensis | reverse complement strand
GCATGTTCCATCTGCTCTGTTTGTTTAAACAGTCTCACCCATACAATAAACCAGATAACTCGTCTCACTGTGTGTCCTTATCGTCGGGCGGAGCCCAAAGAAGCCACTTCAGTCCCAGGGGAGATCCCCTGGGACTGCTCTTGGCCTCACTTGTAGCCTCGCCTGCCAAAGGACCAACAGGTACCCACCACACTGTTGGGAGCACTTGGAGCGTCACTGGACTTCGGCAGGCCAGTGATCAGCTCCGTGATGAAGTCAAGGTCCTCCTCCAGCACCAGGCCGTGCTCCTCCATGACCGGCTTCAGCTCGTTATCTTCCACCAGATAGTCAAACATTTTCAGAGATGCGATCTCGTGCTGCAGTGACACACACATAGGATTCAACCCACAGTTCAAACACCACGCAACACACACTTTCCACAAGCTTGTATCAACTAGTTGGTTGATACAAGCTTTATCTTATTCACACTCCTGTTGACAGAGCTGCAGTCACAAGCCACACACTGACCCTTTAACAGCCACCCTTATCAGCTGGAACATGACTACTAGATAGTACTTCATGTGGTGTGCTTGTTGGTCAACCCATAAGCCTGATGTAGTCATAACATACCTAGTGTGTATGCAGATTCAGAGTTATGTCATGAGTAATGCAACCTTAGGATATGTAAATATAGAACAGCCTCCATGTAAAGCATGTTAACTAACTGCTGCCAAGACGGTTGGGGGACCAGGCAGTGGGATAAATATAGAAGCTATTCCAAATACTTCATAGTTGTTGGGCGACTAAAACACAGTAACACACTTTCAATACGTTTCCTTAACAGACCAATGAATAACAGGGAGCAAATAGTTTACTTCCATCTCATGCATTGTTATACTTTACTGTGTGTAAAGATTTAAGAGATTTGATTCTCAACAGACAGATACGCCATCGATCAGCTGTGAAAAACAGAGAATATGTGTTCCTGGTTGCCGGCTCCTGCCTTTAGACCATTGAGCTTCTCCTCACTGCTCGCTCTTCCCTATTGTTAGCTTATCTTGCCCTCTGTCACCATTTGATTTTTCCCTCCCTGAAATCTCACCTACAGCACCTTTAATTTATCTTACTTAACCAGTTTTTAATTTCTAAATTGAGATAACAATTTGTTTTGCTTTCTGAAAGCTTCAACATAGTGTTGAAGCAAGTTTAGGAATGCTATAAAGGGTTTGTTTGGTCTGTTTTCAAGATAATGGGTCTGTGAAATGTCTTGGAGCAAGCAGCCAGGGAACACACACTGTAGTGTCCTTGAAGCAGCGAGTGAGAGGATCATCCAGTACCTTCCATTTGACTCCAGGACGTGCTTTAGGAATGAAAATCCGGTCAAACATATGAGAGAAAGGTCCATGTCCTGGTGAGGGAGAAATGGGTTTAGCATTATTTACCATCCCATCCTTGAAACCGGCAGTACTGGTTTCATTTAGACTCAAATTGATCCTGGCAGCTGGAGGACGTGTTAGGGTTAGGGTTGGCTCTAGTGACTCACCCAGATCGTGGCAGAGGCCTGCGATTTTAACACAGAGGATGTCTCTATGGGAGATGAGGAGCTCGGGCTGCCTGTCACTCAGAGCTTGCACCAGTCTGCCAGCCAGGTGCCCGACCCTGCAACCAGGAGAACCAGTTGAGACTAAAGGGGATCGCCCAGTTAGTCAAGTCAACTTTATTGTCACATCAAAGTTATAAGCAATGGGTGAAAATCTTATGTGCAATACCCGACGACAGACAGCAGTTATAAAAAAATAAAAAAATAATATAATTAAAAAAATAAGTAAAAAGTACAAACTGTATAAAGTTAAATATATAAAAATATAAAAGTGCACATATAAAATGCTATATATTATTACAGAAAAAGAGCAATATGCATATATAAATCAATGTAATAAAATATACATTGTTATATGCTATACACCCTTGTTGTGCAGCCTGATGGCCTGACTGTGGAAGCTATCTCTAAGCCTATTTGTGCGGCACTTGATACTGCGGTATCGCCTGCCTGACGGTAAAAGTGAGTACAGTTGGTGGCTGGGGTGGGCAATGTCTTTATGATGCGTTTGGCCTTGGCCACACACCGCTGGTTGTATATATCCAGGAGGGAGGGGAGCTCACCTCCAACGATATACTGGGCCGTCCCACTACCCTTTGAAGCGTTCTGCGCTCGAGTGCGGTGCAGTTCCCGTACCAGGCGGTGATACACCCTGTCAGAACACTCTTGATTGTGCCGGTGTAGAATGTTCTCAGGATGCGGGGGCCCATGCTGAATTTCATCAGACGCCTGAGGAAATGCCAAGCTCGACACCAACCTCATCACGCCTGCTCGTGCCCAAGATGGTCAGAGGTAATCCAGCTGTGACTTCGGGCGGGACGTCC
Organism: Muraenolepis orangiensis; assembly: GCA_027704905.1. NCBI lineage: Eukaryota > Metazoa > Chordata > Actinopteri > Gadiformes > Muraenolepididae > Muraenolepis > Muraenolepis orangiensis. The sequence goes on along the minus strand of CM051013.1, from coordinate 635,910 downwards.
GAGTCGAAAGAACGAAAAAAAACTCCGGCAGACGGCGAGCGACTGTCGATCGGATCTCCAGAAGTGTGCAAAAGTCATAAATGAACGTGCTGTTAACTTTCTGTACTAAGATAATCGTGATAAAAAGAATAAATAACAAAAAACTGCGTCGTCGTGTGGGAGCTCGCAACACAGCAGCCATCTCGTACGGCGCCATACTCACTATACTCTAATACTAATACTAGTTAAACTACTGCTACACAAACTAACAGCTTGCATTAATTTTCAAAAAGAGCAATGAACTAGGCCAGCATGCCTTACATTATTTTGGATTAATTAGGGCTAATCAGAGGTTTAATCGTAAAGAGGGTTTTTCCTCCTTACGCTAAAGTAGTTAGAATTGCAGCCGAGTACTGTGCATATCACATAGCCTTAGATTCAATAGGGATTCACTCATCAACACACAGTCCTACCCAATGGAATGCTCAAAGCGATTATGAGAAGCTCCGGGGAACACAAAGTACACTCCTCCGAGCTGCTTGATGTTCCTGAGTCTCTGGAACTGAGGAGTGTCTATGATCCTGATGAGGAGTGGGTGGACTTCAATGTGCCCATGGATGGGGTCATTAAACACCTGGAGGAGAGGACCACACACACACACACACATTCATCACACGTTTATCTATTTAGATATATCTATATCTAAATAGATATATACTGTTTAGCTGTTGGCTAAATGTTAGTACCTTGTTGATCCTGTGCAGGATCTGAGGCCTGGAGAAACACATCAAAACAACAATTGTAAGACCAACACATTTCATTCTGAAATATGACCATATACATGATTGAGTGATGTGTTTGTGTCATGCCAGACTTACTGAATACCAATCTGCTCCAAGTCTTCCTCAGGTCGATCTTTAAAGCAAATTAAAAAAATGTAAACTATAGTGGAGATCCCGCTGCCTCATACATTAACAACGCCAACATACAGAAAAGACCCTCCAGGTCCATTAAGTCAACCATAACCAGTCAAACATGCCTCAATGATTATCGTCAAGTGGCTTTAACACCCATAGCCATGAAGTGCCTGGAGAAACGTATAGTTTCTGCAGGCATATGTAGACAGGAGGGCTACAGCTCGGGGTTCAACACCATCATTCCCTCCAAGCTGGTACTGAAGCTGAGGGACCTAGGTCTGGGCGCCCCATCTGTAACTGGATTATGGACTTCCTGACGGGCAGGCCTCAAGTGGTGAAGATTGGGAACAACATCTCATCCTCTCTGGTCCTAAACACCGGAGCACCCCAAGGCTGCTGCCTCGGTACCCGGCTGTACTCGCTGTACACACATGACTGTACTGCCACGCACAGCAATAATTAGCGGATTATCAAGTTTGCAGACAACACCACAGTCATCGGCCTGATAAGTGAGGGCGACAAAACAGAGTACAGAGATGACGTAGTCCAGCTGACACAATGGTGTGAGGACAACAGCCTCGCACTGAATGTCATTAAGACCAAGGAGCTCATCGTGGACTTCAGGAGCCACCGGGGCACCCACTCCACCATCAGCCTGGATGGGACACCGGTGGAAGTCGTCAGCGGCTTTCGTTTCCTTGGGCTACAGATTTCCATTGACCAGGCGTGGACCCGCAACACGGAAGTCATGCTGAAGAAGGCACATCTGCGGTGCCTCAGAAAATGCGGAATAGGCCAGAGGTGGCTAGTGAACTTCTACCGTGGCACCGTAGAGAGCGTCCTGACGAGTGGCGTCACCGTGTGGTACGGAGACACCACTGCACGGGACAAGAAAGACATCCAGAGGGTCGTGAGGACGGCAGAGAAGATCATCGGGTGTGCACGTCCATGCATTGAGGAGATCTGTAGGACCAGATGTTGGAAGAAGGCAATGTCCATCATAAAGGACTGCAACCACCCTGGGCACCATCTCTTCTCCCCCCTACCGTCTGGTCGCCGGTTCCTCAGCATCCGTACAAGGACTACCAGGTTTAAGGATAGTTTTTATCCACAGGCAGTGACCTACTGAACTGCTAGGAGTGCTGCCACTTTCACTTTCATAACATTGTCATTAAAATTACACAATCATACTTTGCAGGACTTTCTGGACTCCATCACAGTTACTGCACTGTACTGCACTGTATTCATGATGCTGCTGCACTACTGGCACTTTAAATGCTTTTAAAGATTTGTGTACATTCATGTACATTCAACACATGTACATATCATTTATCAGTCACTTTGCTGCTTTTTTTTGTTTATTTTTATTGTATAAATTATTTTTATTTTGATGGTATTGTTTTGGAGATGTATACTGAGGGAGGGAATGGGGAGTAGGCGTTTCAATTTTGAGTTGCAATTGGCCAATAAAATAACTTGTATCTCTTGTATCTTGTCCTCTGAGAGAGGTCTACTAAGTCAACCATAACCAGTCAGACCTGCTGTCCTCTGAGACGCTTCAGGGCCATCCAGTCAACCATAACCAGTCAGATCTGCTGTCCTCAGACGCCTCAGGTCCATCCAGTCATGGGCAAACAGACTGAAGAACAGTTTCTATCCCAGAGCCATACGAGAACTGAACACTGTCAAACACTGCCCTGACTGTTCTAGGTTACAGCCTGAAAATCTGTACATTTTGTTTAGTTTTTAAAATATTAATATTTTTCAACATCTACAAACATCTACTACTCCTATTGGTCAAGGTAAACAAACATCGACTAATCCTATTGTTCTTGAGGTACAACCAGCATCACTACTCTGGTTGGTCAGGTGTCTTTGTTGTCACGTCACGAGTTTACGAGCACAAACCCCAGGGGGTCTCATCTCTGGCAACGCCCGTTAGCGCATCCCTGAGCTGCAGGGATGCGCTAACGGGCGTTGGTCCCTCAACACGCAGGGCTCTTCCAATGCACACTGTTGTGTTTAATAAGACTATGGACTATTACGTGGAATCGCGATCGCGAAAATTGTGTGGCTTTTTTTCAGCTGCAAATGATACTGTCGTGAATCTGTCGGAATCAGAATTCCTTTATTCGTCACCCTTACATATTAAAAACAGACAGACTTAACAGACTGTAACAGACTTACATAATACAAATATCTATGCACACGTTATTATTAACAATAATAATAATAACAATAATAATAATAATAATAATAATAATAACACTGCCCTGACTGAGGTTACAGCCAACTGAAAATCTGTACATTTAGTTTAGTTTTTAAATTATTAATATTTTTCTGCTTTCTTGTGTAAGCCCTGTGAGGATCCAAACCTGGACTGGCAGGTTCAAGGACAGTTTTACCCACAGTGATGCCACTATCAGAACATCGTCACCAATATGACACAACCAGGGTCATACTCAGTGGCGGCTGGTGCATTTTTCACCAGGGGGGGCTATACCATTTTTTTTAATTTACAATTACATATTGTTAATTACATTATATACCATTACTTTTTGTATTTACCAGCTATACCCCCCCCCCCCCCTTGGACTTCACGATCGCGCCCCAGCAGCATCGTCATACAAATGCGCCCTTAAGGCTGCAGTGTACTAGGCCTATGTGTACTAGGAAAAGCATATTATGTTGCGCAAATTATTTTAAAATCATATTTTACACATATTTCTGGGTGCATTCCACACACATATTGACAATTTTTTTTTTTTGTGCGTGTGGTTTGGGGGGGGGGCGGCGCCCCATCGCCCCCAGCCGCCACTGGTCATACTCATTAACTGGACGTATTACCGTATGACTGCACTGTACGGTATTGATATTATTTATATTATACTCATTACCGTACGGTAATGAGTATAATATAAATAATATCAATACCGTACAGTGCAGTCATACGGTAATGAGTATAATATAAATAATATCAATACCGTACAGTGCAGTCATACGGTAATGAGTATAATATAAATAATATCAATACCGTACAGTGCAGTCATACGTATGACTGCACTGTACGGTATTGATATTATTTATATTATACTCATTACCTGCACTGTACGGTGTTTGTAGATGTAGGTGCATTAATAAACAAGGCATGTCAGGCCGTGTCTCAACGCCGTGTATTCACAGTGAGCAGGCAATCATACAACTGAGGGATAGTGACGTGAGCAGGTATATATATATATATCACAGGCACAATACGTCCACAGGGTGGAGCTGCAACCTAGCCTAAACCACCCTGTAACATACGGCACTGCAGTGACTTTTAAAAGGACCAGGCTGTAGGATGAGATGTAGGGTTAACCTCCTCATCCTACAGCGGGTTATGTTGTTAGTTTGGTAAGTTTTAGATTGGGTGAGTTGTTAGATTGTAGGGTTGTTAGTAACTAACATGATCCTCATGATTAACATTGATATAAACATTATAATAACATGATCCTCATGAGAAACATGTTATTAACACGATTGTCCACCTGTAAACGTCCCGGTCCAGTCCTGGAGCCCCTTTCCCCGGAGGTACTCGCACGTCTCCCCGACGCCCCACCGCATGAAGTCGGCCTCCCCCCGCGGCACCACAGACACCCGCTTCTCCGGCGTTTTGAACGCATTACCGTTGGCCTCGGACGAATCGTCTTCTCTCGGGCGCTTCCGCGGGTCCATGTTGATCCGACTGGTCGCCGACGGGTTTTTTCTGGGTGACTTTCTCTACAGAGAGATAAGAATCTTTAAGAGAGGTCCGGATACTAAGTTCAATATCTTTATTGAACAAAAGCATCAAATGAAAGCATCGACTGCAGCGAGATGGAGCCTGCCGTGCCAATTCGGAGACTGGCGACGCACTCCTTTACCAAACATTATATAGAAACATTATATATCATCTACTACTCCTATTGGTCAAAGTAAACAAACATCTACTACTCCTATCGGTCAAAGTAAACAAACATCTACTACTCCTATCGGTCAAAGTAAACAAACATCTACTACTCCTATTGGTCAAGGTAAACAAACATCGACTAATCCTATTGTTCTTGAGGTACAACCAGCATCACTACTCTGGTTGGTCAGGTGTCTTTGTTGTCACGTCACGAGTTTACGAGCACAAACCCCAGGGGGTCTCATCTCTGGCAACGCCCGTTAGCGCATCCCTGAGCTGCAGGGATGCGCTAACGGGCGTTGGTCGCCTCAACACGCAGGGCTCTTCCAATGCACACTGTTGTGTTTAATAAGACTATGGACTATTACGTGGAATCGCGATCGCGAAAATTGTGTGGCTTTTTTTCAGCTGCAAATGATACTGTCGTGAATCTGTCGGAATCAGAATTCCTTTATTCGTCACCCTTACATATTAAAAACAGACAGACTTAACAGACTGTAACAGACTTACATAATACAAATATCTATGCACACGTTATTATTAACAATAATAATAATAATATTAATAATAATAATCCAAATTATAATAAAAAAAATTCAATTAAAAAACCTCATGGATCAAGAGGATTCTCAAATCATCTCGCGACCCCCCCCAAACCTAAATACGAAAGTTATGTTACATTAAGTGTTTTCCTCTTATAAAGCTGCATTAAGACTTCCTTACTGGCTCAATAGAGAGAAAAACACTCAATGTCACATAACGTCCATAATGGGAGGATTTAAGTTGAGATATTGACAGGTGAAAGTGCTAATGACAAGACATATGCCAGAGAAATTTGGTGATTATTAATCGCGGTTTTGTAACTCTTAGTTACGTTAAGTCTTTTCATGTTAAGCGATGCAAAGAAAGATCTATTTAAAACTCTCAATTTAAATGCACAACAATGCTTAACAAACTCAAGACAGCCATTAACTAATCAGTCAACAAGTGTGTGGAAACAAAATGCAACAACCAGCTCAACGAGACGCAACACTGAGACAAAAAGAGGAAAGACAAATGAGTCTCACTAACCAATGATGTTCACTTAAAGACCAAATCCATTCTCCTGGAAAGATACCCGTTAGCCACGGATATCTTTCCCAGTTGCTAGCCAACTTGATTCAGCTCAAGATTGTCTGGTGTTGGACGGCCTTTTTAATAATGTCCATCTTTACATTGAATGGTCGTCTTGAAAATGGTTCCGACAATAAATCCGCAACGACATCATCTTCGCCTGTTGCCATTTTGACATAAAAAACCTACGTAGAAACAACGTAGCACTCCGCTAGATCCACTCTCGCTCCAGCAAGTAGACCTTCTAGCTCCCTATAGGCCTATATCACGTTAGATTTGAAAGCCGGAAGTACCCGTTAAAAATCGCTGAAGCAGTGTATCCCAAGTTCCGGTTAATGCATTCAGCTTGGCATTCACCATGGAGGACAGTTATCACTGGACAACATCGCTGCATAACCTTCCAAAAGTCGTTCAAGACGATGTGGTTCAACTAGTGAATGAACACTCTAGACCAGTGGTTCTTAACCTTTTTGGAGGTACTGAACCCCGCAAGTTTCATACGCACATTCACCGAACCCTTCGTTATTGGAAAAATAAAATATGATTTTTTCAAAATTGGACCGCCCGTCCTAAAGGGGGACCAAAGCGCTGAAAAAGTGTATGGTAGGCAGAAGCCAAAGCATTGATAGTAGTTTTTTATTAACTTTTTTACTATTATTAATAAATGCGAAAAAAAAGTATTTCACATACATCAAACAAAGACATAAATAACCACAAACCTACTAAGTCCCTAACAAAGAGCCTGACTTATGGTTTATGTTCATCGTGAATAAGGACTGGGCGACATTGTTGACGTTTTGATTATTAAAAGTAGCGTATGTCACAAAATAAAGGTAGGCTAGTTCTTGTCTATTGACGTTTTGGTCATTAAAAGACCGCAGGCCGATAGCAGGTTTGTGTCACTTATGTCTTTGTTTGATGTATGTGAAATACTTGTATGTAAACATACATTATGGTATTATAATGTTCTTTTAACCTACGTAACCACATTGTTTTAAAAGCGCGGAGGTGGACAGTGGAGGTGAGTAGAGGTGACGTATGTCCGTTCTGGAGTGGAGCTCTGCCCATGAGTCTGCAGCCAGACGCTCTTGTACGAGTGAGGTGAACGGAACGGACACACACACAGTGTGTGTGTCTTGACCTCCGCTGAACCCCTGAGACTGACTCACCGAACCCCTGGGGTTCGATCGAACCCAGGTTAAGACCCACTGCTCTAGAGTCTACAGTGAAGAAGTCTAAATCCGAATCATACAATTCCCCGACATTGTGTCTTGTGGCTCTATCTGGATATATCGCCATATAACGAAGGAGATTTAGTGTAGGAGCAGAGGTATGCCTATGTATTTAATATAGGCTATTTATTTGATGGATTTTGATTATTTCAATGTACCTTTTCATTTACGTGTTAATATGTAGTGTGCAGCTGTATATTTTCTAAAAGGGAATGCCTGTTATTCTTGTGAATATGAGTTGTCTTAAAATATAAGTGCTTGTGACATACTTGTGGCATTGAGTTAAAACCAAATTTGTATAAAATACCGCCCAGCCCTACTTGGGACCAGTGCTTTTAATCACACACATACCCGACATTATTAGCCTATTCCGCCCACTTTTCGAGACGCATATGCTCTCCTTGTCAAAGTGCAAACTGTAGACATACGCGCTACCCCTGAGAACATGAAACCAGGGACCTTCATCCTCCTTATCAGCCTCACACAAGACTTGTGGAGGAGTTTGTCTTTGGGTAATGGTGTAAACTGAGGTAGGGCTGTCTGTGTTTAGACGTTGAGCAGCCGGTTCACTACAATAACAGAGAGGAGAGGAGGGGACACAGTTTGTCACGTATCTGGGATAACTACCGGAAGTAAGAGTACACTGCTCTGCGATTTTTAAGGCTCCGGAAGAAGGAAGTGTGATATAGGCCTATTGAGCTGTGGGGAAATCTGAAAGAATACGCCCATTGGTTACAAATCACTATATGATTGGTTGATCAAATTGTCAATCCAAACGTACGCTCTCATTCAGTCTAAGGGCCAAAGTCATCAGGAATACTTTGGTTGAAGGATATTCTTCCCAGCAACCCAGAAGAATATCTGATTGGTTGATTCATTGTTTTTCCAACACAAAACCACTCAAATGCGTCGTGCATGGACCGAGAAAGACAAACAAATCAACGTAACTGTAATATAACACATAACAACACAGATACCATTCTTCATTTATTAATTGTATTAAAATTGTATTAAATTGTATTACATTATATTAATACAATTAATTAGATTTGTTTTTGTTTGGTCTGGGGTTCCAGGGTCTTCTCTGAGTACCTTGAAGGCCCTGACGCTTCACCACTGCTATACTTGATGTCAAAACCAAAGGCCTCTCCGCCGGCTGTCTGTCCAAAGGAAGCGTTTAGAGAGCGCTGTGCGCTGTGCTCTCCCCGCAGAGCGGCATCAACATGGTGGAGCTGCTGACGGAGAAGAAGAGAAGAGAAACCAAACACAAGCGTCAACAGGAGAAACAGAAGAAGGAAGCGCAGAAGGAAGCTAAGAAGGAAGCTAAGAAACAGGTACCACCTTGCACCAACACCTGTCTGTGGATACTTGAAGATGAAGAAGAAGAGCGTGTTGTTCTTGAAAAGCGGTCCCACTCTGACTCTCCATCCCCAGGTGGACCTCAACAGCAACACGCCCCGACCTCTCACCTCTTCACCCCAGAACAAAGGAAACCCCACCGACCCCGCCCTGACCGGCGGCCACCTCGGCGGCCGGGTGAACGCCGCCTTCCGGGACGACGACCGGGCGCCCGACCGGGTCTCGAACCTGTGTCCCGTGGACGATGAGGAGAGGGACCTGAAGAGCGCAGAGCGGCGTGTTACACACAGTGTCATCCTGGACCTGTCAACCACCAGCTTCCTGGACACGGTCACCGCCAACACACTCAGCAACGTAGGGAGGCTTTCATGGGCTCAGTGTTGGGTGTGTCAGCGCTGTGTCTTCACACGCTGGGAGGAGGCTGTAGAACACCTCCTCACAGGGAGGGCTTTACAGGGGACTGAAGAAGAGCTTTTACCGTGGATTGAATTCCTCAGCTACTGACATACGTGTACACACACACACACACACACACACACACACACACACACACACACACACACACACACGGTCACACGTCTTTGTCGTTTACATGCAGATATTCAAAGACTTCGGAGAGATTGACGTGTGTGTGTATCTGGCCGGCTGTCAAGGTGAGTAACAGACATACCCACACACACACACACACACACACAAATACAGACACAAATACACACGAAAGCTCCAAGGGCAGTACATGAGGGGTGAATCCTGACCTTGTACAAATTTCCCTATAATCAAAGCAGTCTTTTGTAATATTTCTTCCTCTTGTGTGTGTCCTGTGTGTGTGTGTCCTGTGTGTGTGTGTGTGTGTGTGTGTGTGTGTGTGTGTCCTGTGTGTGTGTGTGTGTGTGTGTGTGTCCTGTGTCGTGTGTGTGTGTGTGTGTGCATGTGTGCTTGTCTGGTGTGTGTGTGTGTGTGTGTGTGTCGTGTGTCGTGTGTTGGGTGTGGGTGCTGTGTGTGTGCGTGTGTGTCCTGTGTGTGTGTGTCCTGTGTGTGTGTGTCCTGTGTGTGTGTGTGTGTCCTGTGTGAGTGTGTGTGTGTGTGTGTGTGTGCTCCCCCCAGTGTGCGTGGTGCAGCAGCTGAAGACAGCAGGGGTCTTCAGTGAGTCCATGTTATCCAGTCTGTTCGTCACGGTCCACGACGCCGTGCTCCACGCCCTGCGGGCCGACACCCTCAGGGAAGACCAGGTGAGACTGGACCCGCCCCCAGATGGGGCCTTCATTCATGAATGAACCCAGAACCAGACTCTAAGATGAATCTGTGTGTGTGTGTGTGTTTGTCAGGACCGGTTCTGCATCACCAAGATGTGACCACCAGGGGTCAGACATGTCCCTCCTGGCTCTCCGTCTGCTCCGCCTCAGATCTGCTGGCATCAGTGGCTTTGATTCCCCATTGGTCGCTCTTGACTCCTCCCCTTCCTCCTCCCCCCTCACTGTGGGGAAGAATGAACCACCATGACATGGCGGTTGGTTGCCACGGAGACAGCCAGAGCTGTTGCTTAGGAAACTGGCTTTTTATGATAGTTTAATGAGATAGAGGCAAAACGTCCCTGAAGCCCCCCCCCCCCCTCTCTCTCTCTCTCTGTCTCTCTCTCCCCCCCCTCTTTCTCTCTCTCTGTCTCTCTCTCCCCCCCCCCCTCTCTCTCTCTCTCTCTGTCTCTCTCTCTCTCTGTCTCTCTCCCCCCCCCCCCCTCTCTCTCTCTCTCTCTCTCTCTCTCTCTGTCTCTCCCCCCCCCCTCTCTCTCTCTCTCTCTCTCTCTCTCTCTCTCTCCCCCCCTCTCTCCCCCTCTCTCTCTCTCTCTGTCTCTCTCCCCCCCCTCTCTCTCTCTCTCTCTCTCTCTTTCTGGTGGTTCTGAGGCAGGGGTGCGAGGCTGTGTTGGAGAATGAGGCTCAACATTAATAGGATTCTGTATTTATAGCCTCTGATGGAGTAAGGAGGCAGTGAGACTAGCAACACACCGTCAACACACAAAGGTGTGTGTGTGTGTGTGTGTGAGAGTGTGTGGGAATGTACGATTCAGTCCGTTTAAAGCCAAGTTAGAGTGGCGACTTGTCGACCACATTCAGTCCTTCTCCGGAACGTTCCCTCTCATTCACACATGCTGTTCACTTCTTAGTTCTACTCAACACACCAGAGCTGTCAGCTTATTCCAGGTTTTGCGCTCAAACTCCATTCAGCGTGCACAGACCAGCTGTGTGTGAGTGTATCAGTAGTTACTGACCATTGGACAGATGCTTCATATCTTCCATAACACAATCCATGTTGAACAGAACACCCGTCTGTCTGTGATATGTCTTCTGAAAGCTGTAATGTTATTATTATAGATCATATCAACAGCAGCCCTCACAGGATACGGCTGGTATTACCATATGTATGTTCACTGCATATGAACCATGTCAAGGGGACATTCAGATCATATCTTTGTCACTGTTGTAAATATATGCCCCTGTAGGAGTGCGGAACAAAAGGACTGCCAGGCGATAGTTTAGTTGCGAGACACTGCGGTCCTTTCTTTATTTTCCACTTCCTTATTTATCCCCAATACGTCAACACGTCACCCCGGTTGCTCCCCCCCCCACTCAACAACGTCATCCTCCCTTAAAGGCACGTACCCTTGTGCATCACCCAACACCGGATGTGAATTATATTGTCCATACCCGTTGTCCCCTACACCCCGATATTTCTTTTTGAACTCAAAACATAAAATAAAATGCCTCATTCAATATGTATTATTATGTAATTCTATATGTATTATATTTGTAATTCTATATGTAATATACTGTATGTATTATATATGTAATTATATATTGTTTTTTTGAACTCAAAACATATCTAATAAAATATATAAATAAATAAATCTGTATGAATTATATTTGTAATATATATGTATTATTTGTCTTATATATATAATCTATATGTATTATTTGTCTTATATACAGTATGTAATATATATGTATTGTGTATGTATTATATATGTAATATAAATGTATTATATGTTTTATATATGTAATATATATACACTATGTATTTCATATATCTAAATATATATATATATATATATGTATATAACAGTAGTGAAGCGTCATGGCCTTCAAGGTATTCAGAGAAGACCCTGGAACTCTCAGATGGATTCGAATTAATTGTATTATTAAAATGTAATACAATTTAATAAAATGTTATTATATTATTATATATAAATGAGAATGGTATCTGTGTTGTTATGTGTTATATTACAGTTACGTTGATTTATTTGTCTTTCTCGGGCCATGCACAACGCATTTGAGTGGTTTTGTGTTTGAAAAACAACCAATCAGATATTTTTCTGGGTTGCTGGGAAGAATATCCTTCAACCAAAGTATTCCCGATGACTTTGGCCCTTAGACTGAATGAGAGCGTACGTTTGGATTGACAATTTGATCAACCAATCATATAATGATTTGTAGCCAATGGGCGTATTCTTTCAGATTTCCCCACAGCTCAATAGGGAGCTAGAAGGTCTACTGGCTGGAGCGAGAGGGGATCTAGCGTAGTGCTACGTTTTTTCTACGTAGGTTTTTTACGTCAAAAAGGCAACAGGCCAAGTCAAGTTTATTGTCACTTCACAGTTTACACAAGTATAAAGCAGTGATGTGAAAATGTTATGTGCAAAACCCGACGACAGACAGTAGTTAGTAGGTAGGGCAATATGTATATATAAATCAATGTAATAAAATATACATTGTTATATGCTATATGCCCTTGTTCAGCAGCCTGATGGCCTGACTGTGGAAGCTATCTCTAAGCCTATTTGTACGGCACTTTATACTGCGGTATCGCCTGCCTGACAGTAAAAGTGTGTACAGTTCATGGCTGGGGTGGGCAATGTCTTTTATGATGCGTTTGGCCTTGGCCACGCACCGCTGATTGTATATATCCAGGAGGGAGGGGAGCTCACCTCCAACGATATATTGGGCCGTCCGCACCACCCTTTGAAGCGCTCTGCGCTCGAGTGCGGTGCAGTTCCCGTACCGGGCGGTGATACACCCTGTAAGAACACTCTCGATGGTGCCGTGATAGAATGTTCTCAGGATGCGGGGGCCCATGCTGAATTTCTTCAGACGCCTGAGGAAATACAGGCGTTGTTGGGCCCTTTTCACCACGTGTGTGGTGTGCGTGGACCATGTGAGGTCATCGGAGATGTGCACGCCGAGGAACTTGAAGCTGCTGACCCTCTCTCCTGCAACACCGTCGATGGAGATAGGGCTGTGCTCTCCCCTCTGCTTCCTGAAGTCCACGATCAGCTCCTTGGTCTTCTTGACGTTGAGGGCGAGGCTGTTCTCCTGGCACCACTGCTCCAGCGATCCGACCTCCTCCCTGTAGGCTGTCTCGTCGTCGCCGGCGATCAGGCCAATCACTGTCGTGTCGTCAGCAAACTTGATGATGACGTTGGAGCTGTGCATAGCCATGCAGTCGTGGGTGTAGAGGGAGTAGAGGAGAGGGCTCAGCACGCATCCCTGGGGGGCTCCCGTATTGAGGGTCAGTGGCTCTGAGGTGGTGCTGCCCATCCTCACCACCTGGCAGCGGTCCGACAGGAGGTCCAGTATCCAGCTGCACGTGGATGGGGCACGCCTAGACCTCTAAGCTTGGTGTCGAGCTTGGCAGGAACTATTGTGTTGAACGCTGAGCTGTAGTCCACAAACAGCATTTGCACATAACAGTTCTTTTCCTCCAGGTGGGAAAGGGCAGTGTGGAGGGCCATGGCAATTGTGTCGTCCGTGGATCTATTTTGACGATATGCAAATTGCCATGGGTCCAGCGTGGCAGGTAACACGGAGCAAATAAAGTCCTTGACTAACCTCTCGAAGCATTTGCTGACAATCGAGGTGAGGGCTACAGGTCTATAGTCATTCAGGCATGTTACCTTGGGTTGTTTAGGGACAGGCACGATGGTGGACATCTTGAAGACCGCGGGGACAACAGCCTGGGACAGGGAGAGGTTGAAGATGTCTGCAAAGACTCCTGCCAACTGGTCTGCGCATGCTCTGAGGACGCGGCCCGGGATGTCGTCGGGGCCTGCCGCCTTACGGATGTTCAGCCGCTTGAAGGTGCGGCGCACATCCGCCTCAGAGATGCTCAGCAGGATGGTCTCCTCAGGCGGCGCTGGCTTCGGCGGGCTGCCGTTTACATCGAACCGAGCAAAAAAAGTATTTAGCTCTCCTGGGAGGGAGGTAGAGGAGTTCTCTACACAACTGGTTCTCCCTCTGAAGTTTGTTATCGTCTGTAGCCCCTGCCACATACCCCTCGCATCGTGGCTCTTGAATTTCTCCTCCACTCTGTCCTTATACTCCCGCTTGGCAGTGACGATGGTCTTACGGAGGTCGTAACGGACTTTCGTACGTTCCTCCGTATTCCCGGAGCCAAAGGCGGCGTTACGCGAGTGGAGGGATATATCCGTGTATATCCGAACAGACTTGGTCGGAACAACGTCATCTATGCACTTCTTGATGAAGCCGGTGACCGACGACGCGTACTCGTTGAAGGTGAAGATGATGTCGTTGCGATTTATTGTCGGAACCATTTTCAAGACGACCATTCAATGTAAAGATGGACATTATTAAAAAAGGCCGTCCAACACCAGACAATCTTGAGCTGAATCTAGTTGTTAAAGCAGGCTATGTTCACCATTTTCAGGCTAGCAACTGGGAAAGATACCCGTGGCTAACGGGCTCTACTAGCCACAATTCAGATTCAGATTCAGATTACTTTATTAATCCCGAGGGAAATTAAGGTGCAACAGTTGACACAGGGGGAATAAATGCACACACAAAAATACTAATACCTAAGCTAAAAAACAAAAACAACAACTAACTAAATAAAACTAGAACAAAAATAGTTAAAATAATTCTAAATGAAATCTAAATGTATTGATAGATGAAGATAAATTTACAGTATTATTACAGTAATACGTAGGTATATACAATACACAACAATACGTATAGTGCAAATTGGCAGTAATAATATATTAATAAATAACTCTGAAAAGTGACATGTGAAAAGTGAAAAGTGAATTAGAATTTGAAATAGAATTTACAGTGCAAAGTTACAGTGAGATGATTTACAGTGCGTTGACCAAGAGGCTCTACTGCTGGGAGTGCTTGCTATTTGGGACCAACAAGAGGGCAGGGAATTGGAAAGGCAACTTATTTTGGATTTGAAAAGCAGTCAGCTTTATGACCAGGTTATCGATCCATCCAGAAGGAAAGGAGAATGGATTTGGTCTTCAAGTGAACATCATTGGTTAGTGAGACTCATTTGTCTTTGCTGGTTTTGTCTCAGTGTTGCGTCTTGTTGAGCAGGTTGTTGCATTTTGTTTCCACACTTGTTGACTGATTAGTTAATGGCTGTCTTGAGTTTGTTAAGCATTGTTGTGCATTTCAATTGAGAGTTTTGACTAGATCTTTCTTTGCATCGCTTAACGTGAAAAGACTTAACGTAACTAAGAGTTACAAAACCGCGATCAATAATCACCAAATGAGTGTTTTTCTCTCTATTGAGCCAGTAAGGAAGTCTTAACGCAGCTTTATAAGAGGAAAACACTTAATGTAACATAACTTCCGTAATAGTAGGAGTAGGTAGAATAGTAGGTTTTGATATTGTGACAGGTGAAAGTGCTAATGACAAGACATATGCCAGAGACTTTTGGTGATTATTGATCGCTGTTTTGGAACTTTAAGTTACGTTAAGCCTTTTCACGTGAAGCGTGTTAGACTGTCCCTTTAACACTAGAACAGCCGTCGAGGGGTCAAATGACATATTGTGAGTTAAAATAAAATATATCTTTGCACTCGATCAAGTTCCAAATCCCTACTTTCTTGACTTTTACTAAATATGTCTGTTGTACCACCCTGTGTTCATACATTTTTTAAATCAGACCGGGATAAGCTATTATAGAGCATTTTTGATGTATTCCTGTGTAATTGTTTTTTTTCCAAGGATGCAGCCGTCAGGGGTCAAATAACACTTGTGACTTCCAAGGATGCAATGCTCTCAGCAGAGGTCGCAAGGGGACATTCGGAAGTGAATAAGATTGCTATCTATAGGTAGATATAGATAGATAGATAGATAGATAGATAGATAGATACACAGACAGCTAGACAGACAGACAGACAGATAGACAGATAGAGACAGAAAGACAGACAGATACAGACAGACAGATGATAGCCTGTGTGTGGTCTGTGTTGGGCTGTTACTTCACTACATTTCATACCTTTGATAACTATGGTCCACTTGGGAATTGGCTGCGACAATCTTATCTGAGATAAGGCATAAAGTGACTCCTCTGTGACGTCCGTCTGACTAGAACAACCGAATGTTCGAATGGGGGGGGGGGGGGGGTTGGTCTACAGCAGGGGTTCCCAAAGTGGGGGTCGCGGGACCCCGAGGGGGGGGGGGGGGGGTGCGCGAGAGGATTTCAGAATCCTCTTGATGTGACCCATGAGGTTTTTATTTGAATTTGTATTATTATTATTATTGTTAATAATAACGTGTGCATAGATATTTTTAAGTCTATTATGTAAGTCAGTTTAATATGTAAGGGTGACGAATAAAGGAACTCTGATTCCTACAGATTCACGACTATCATTTGCAGAGGAAAAAAAACAATTTTTGCGGTCGCGAAAATTGGACTTGATCTGAAGATCTGTGCACATGTTGTTTTTAATGTTCCGGTCCAGTTGTGATAGACACGCTTCGCCACTGGTGTGTGTGTGTGTGTGTGTGTGTGTACATCCTGTGTGATGGTCACCACCAGCAGATCTCCTCCCTTCTGGTAAATTCCCCAAAACAACAGACGATGCTAACCACAGAGCTATGATGCTAACCACGGAGCTAACCGGGCTATACCATTTTTTTATTACAATTACATATTGTTAATTACATTATATACAATTACTTTTTGTATTGAAATGTCGCCCTTCTGTCCATCACTTTCATCATGGCCACACAAGGCCAACTCAAAAGCCCCACAAAACTTGACACAGTCGATTATTTTGCATAAAATATGCCGGTTTTTGTCCACCTCCTCATTGTGCTTCCTTACGGCAATCCTGTGGCCGTCGTCCAGCTGCGTAGCAATGTTCACTCTGCCTAGCATGGCTAGCTTCATGGCATGGTCCATGTGTGCCCTGGTGTTCTCATGCTTCCTCACTTTCTCAGACAGGTGCTTCATATCCCTCACTCCAGTTGTTGTCCATGTTGCATCTGTCCCCCCCGTTGTTTTAAAAATCAAGCAAGGAAAGCAAAATAAGGCATTAGCATGAGTGCATCCAGCTAGCCAGGCCTTTCTGGTGTACCAGCTACGAGAGAAGCCTCGGTCTTCCCTTTGTCACTAGCTGCCTGTTTGATAACAATATCAGGTTGATCTGGGCCCAGATCTTTCACCTTAAGTTTGTCCACCAAACTTCTTCTCTCAAACGGCTCTTGAATGAGAGATTTCACCGAGTTAGGGACCGGGTTGAGTCTTGGGGTAGTGCTCACCGAGTTAGGGACCGGGTTGAGTCTTGGGGTAGTGCTCACCGAGTTAGGGACCGGGTTGAGTCTTGGGGTAGTGCTCACCGAGTTAGGGACCGGGTTGAGTCTTGGGGTAGTGCTCACCGAGTTAGGGACCGGGTTGAGTCTTGGGGTAGTGCTCACCGAGTTAGGGACCGGGTTGAGTCTTGGGGTAGTGCTCACGCTCGCCATTGTTGAACTTGTTGTAGTTAAAATGGCGCCCACAGAGACAGAGCATAATATGCTTTTCCTAGTACGCTGTATGACGATGCTGGAGGGGCTGTTCTGAAACAGCCCCCCCCAAGACGTTTGGAGGACGCTGATTGGCTACATTTTATGTCACTCGTTTATATCTTGAATCAGCAATTGGCTAAACTGCTACAGAGACACGCCTCCGTGGGGCGATTTCTCTACAGCCCCCCAGCATCGTCATTCAAATGCGCCCTTAAGGCTGCAGTGTACTAGGCATATGTGGACTAGGAAAAGCATATTATGTTGCGCAAATTATTTCAAAATCATATTTTACACATATTTCTGGGTGCATTCCATATTTTAAACACACACATATTGACAATTTATATATATATATATTTTTATTTTTTATTTTTTTATTATTAATAATAATGTTTGTGCGTGTGGTTTAGGGGGGGCGGCGCCCCATCGCCCCCTATGGGCCAGCCGCCACTGACAAATAGATATTTTTAAACATAAAATGAATTAATTTGAACAAATGTTGATCTTTTAGAACTTAGGAGTACTTTCCAAATAGGAAGTTTAACAAATGACGGGTATGGATGAGGGCATGCTGCCCTCTGGTGGTTCAAAAGGAAACAACACATTCAGCATTCAGCAACTGGACGACCTGCACCGCGCGCCACGTTCCACTTCCTATTGATACCATTCAACTGGTTCTACTGATTGATACACACTGCAGTTATGCACCATGTACATTTGTGTCTTTTGATATTTCTGTAATTATTGGAAATTCTATTAATTTTGAGCACATCTTTGAAGCTGGCAAAACATTTCACTGTACATATAGTGTATATATAATAACTAATATAATAACATTTCACTGTACATATAGTGTATATATAATAACTAATATAATAACATTTCACTGTACATATAGTGTATATATCATATCTAATATAATAACATTTCACTGTACATATAGTGTATATATAATAACTAATATAATAACATTTCACTGTACATAGTGTATATATCATATCTAATATAATAACATTTCACTGTACATATAGTGTATTTATAATATAATAACATTTCACTGTACATATAGTGTATATATAATAACTAATATAATAACATTTCACTGTACATATAGTGTATTTATAATATAATAACATTTCACTGTACATATAGTGTATATCTAATATAATAACATTTCACTGTACATAGTGTATATCTAATATAATAACATTTCACTGTACATATAGTGTATTTATAATATAATAACATTTCACTGTACATATAGTGTATATATAATATAATAACATTTCACTGTACATATAGTGTATATATAATATGTAGTATAACATTTCACTGCACATTGAGTATATATAATATAATAACATTTCACTGTACATAGTACACTACCGGACTAATAACCCACATCTGAATGTGAGGACATGCTGCCCCCTGGTGGTTCAAACAGAAATGACAAGACATTGAGACGTAAAGCCGTTTATTTGTTTCACCATGTTTGCCCAGCCTCCTTTCTATCTTTTAACAATATAGATTTTTCAGTTACATTTTGCAAGCAATATTGAGGACACTATTCCTTAGCCCTTAATTTAACAATATACTTTGAACAGTCGGGTAAACTAAATGGTACACAGAATATGTATTTATCTTCAATCCACGCACACGCACACACACACACACACACACGCACACACACACACACACACACACACACACACACACACGAAATACAATGAATAAAGCGATCAGTAACCACAACAAAGGACCAATTTACCGAAAATAATTTTAAACTTTCAAATAAAAACATTATCCCCCCTCCCTATAACTATAAAAAAATATAGAATGAACATTGAACACAACAACCAACTAACGGCTAAAGATCAAATACCCAAAACAGTTCAGTTCAGTTGAAACCCAGTTGAGTCCAGGAGTCTGATCAACGGTTCTCCTCCACAAGGTACAAAGAACCAAAGGCTTTCTGCAAACGTGATTTCAGTTCAACTCAAAAATGGACCGAAAGAGTTCTTGTGTCCCAAAGCCCTTAAGGCAGCATGTAAACGGTGTAGCATGTCAACTATGGACAGCACATTCATATCCAACAAGAGACCAATATCACAATCAGCAGCTGGTGAAGTTAGAGCAAATGAACCCTGAGCTCTGCTTGGAGATTAAGTAAGTGTTCAGGTAAAGGTGTGTATCATATGTGGATTGTAACCGAAAAGGAGAGATTCTGGTTCTTTAGTCTCTCTGACTGTCTCTCTGACTGTCTCTCTGACCGTCTCTCTGACCGTCTCTCTGACCGTCTCTCTGACCGTCTCTCTGACCGTCTCTCTGACTGTCTCTCTGACCGTCTCTCTGACCGTCTCTCTGACTGTCTCTCTGACCGTCTCTCTGACTGTCTCTCTAACTGTCTCCACCTGTCTGAGACCATCAGACCATCAGCTCGGGAGCAGTCACATCTCCATCCTGGGAAAGGAAAAGAAGAACTTTATACGATGACACCAAGACCACAACAACGTGGGATTCAGACCTCAGGGAAAAATAAATGAACAGAAACTAAAAATAAATAAGCAGCATAGCTGCACTGGGACCTGACCAGATGGAAGCCCCTGGAGCGAGGAGCTGAAGGGAAGACGTACCTGAGGCTTGGAGAAGTTGTTGTTCATACACCACTGGACCACGTGCTTACGGGCCACGGCCAGCGTCTCTTGGTCCGTCTTCTTGCAGTAAACACGGATCAGCTGCTCTGCAAACTGCTCTGGGAGGAGCTTGGACACCTGGAACAAGAACAAAGCATCCAGTCAGAGGGCCAGGAAGCACAGTGAGACAGGCAGACAAACATACATACACACATACACACATATATATCCATATACAGATATACATATACACATACACACATATATATCCATATACAGATATATACATATACACATACACACATATATATCCATATACAGATATACATATACACACATATATATCCATATACAGATATATACATATACACATACACACATATATATCCATATACAGATATATATATATATACATATACAGATATATATATATATATATATATACATATCCATATACAGATATATATATATATATATATATATATACATATATATATACAGTATATATATACATATACATATATATATACATATATACAGTATATATATACATATATATATATATATATATACATATATATACATATACATATATATACATATACATATATATATACAGTATATATATATACATATATATATATATACATATATATACATGTTATGATAACTTCTGTTATGATTTGTTAAGAGCTTTCTGCTAATGATTAGAATAAGGAGCAATACGTTCAATATTTGAAAGCTGCACTGAATGAAAGTCAGCCTTAGACCGGTCATTTGAAATGTCTGAGTTGATAAGGACTACGTCATCTTGTTTCTGTTCATAGTCATAGGACCATGTCTTGTTACTGTTCATAGTCATAGGACCATGTCTTATTACTGTTCATAGTCATAGGACCATGTCTTGTTTCTGTTCATAGTCATAGGACCATGTCTTGTTACCGTTCATAGTCATAGGATTATGTCTTATTACTGTTCATAGTCATAGGATTATGTCTTATTACTGTTCATAGTCATAGGACTTTGTCTTGTTACTGTTCATCTTTTTATTGTTAACTGTTCTGAAAGCTTTTAGGGTAAATTACTTGAAAAGTATAAATGCTGTCAACAGTTGAGTCAAAATGCAGTTGGTGATTAATTACAATATTTTTAAAAGTATATTATAAGTGGTTTTAACATGATTAAAATTGAGTTTCTGTTGTGTTTGTTTATAAACAGGTCTGAAGTACTTAGGATGAACATTTCTAGAATACAAATAGTTCCAATGGCCTCCAAGAGTACAGATGGTAGTAAGCGTATGTTTAATTGGTGTTACAATGAGGGGGTCCTTGGAATTTATTTTCCTCTGTAAGGGGTCCCTGGCCCCAAAAAGTGTATGTGTAATGCTGATTCAGTGCATTATTATTAATGACCATATTTGATCTCATACAACAATCATTACAGCTTCCAACTAGACAGAACCCATGCTTGTATACTGCCCTACCTGGTTCTTGCGGATCTGGAAGGCCTTGTTGGGGTCACTCTTGCTGTAGAACCACACATTATCTACAGGGTTCTTCTCCTTCATGCCGTAGTCCATGCAAACCACCTGGGAGACACCCGGGGGAGACATTTCACCCTCTACTAACGTATGCAACACTAGGGATGAATATAGCATATTATACACACTAGAAGTTGATCCAGGAAACACAAAAAAAGGCATGTATTAAATATAATGCAAAGATGTATTTGTCACATGCACAGTAATGTGTGGTTTTACGACTGCTAAATCCAACACGTCTAATTCAGGTGTAATTTACAGATTCATGTTCTCTTACACTTGCACGCTTGGGCCACGCCCACACTGTCTTTACCCCGCCCCCTTTATCTTAACCACACCCGACAACTCCTCTTAGGTCCCTCCAAAAGAAACTGAAAAAGTTTCAAGTTCAACCAATTCAGATTTTAGACACTCCCGGCTAGGGAGGAGAGAGGGAGCAGAGAGGGAGGGAGGGAGAAGAGCGGGAGGGAGGGAGCAGAGAGGGAGGAAGAGAGAATGGAGGGAGAGAAAAGAGAGGAAGGGAGAAGAGAGGGAGGGAGAGAGCAGAGAGGGAGAGAGGGCAGACATCTTTGTAGTTTTAAATCTCTCTCTCTTCTTCTGTCTTTACAACTCTCAAATCTTCACTACTGCACCTTTAAACAAAGACACTCCAACAGAACAAAATGCATATTCATTCTTAATCAAATCTCATCAGCTTTATTTGTCTCACGCTGAAAATGAAGTCGTCTGGCGTCAGGAGGACGTCACTCTGTGGGCCGGTCTTGGGCGTGGCTCCAGACACCTCGACCCTCCACTGCTGAAGCTTCTCCTGCAGGGAACACAGAGAAGTCACACTCTTGTTCCTCAGCCACTTCTAGCACACTTCTGGTACACACATACCTCTGTGACTGTGATGGGTTTGTCGGCATGGGTCTCGCCCACACACTTGTAGAGGCGTCGGCACACAATGTTGCGGAGAATCTTACGGGCGCCGGCCAGCTCCGACGAGGACGAGTAGAGAATCTGCTGGAAGACTTGGTCTACAGGAGGGACAGACATACAGTTCATGCATTCTTTAGAAACATGTCAACAAGGAGCAGGTAGTGGTGATCAGGGTTACAGACAGGATTACACTTGGGGTAAGTAAGACTGTTAGTCTTGAGTATTTAAAAAGGCACATAGTTTTGCAACACTAATAAGTCAACGACAGCACAGCGTAGTCTCAGCACTCACCGGTGAGCTTAGAGTACGCTTCCATATCGTCTATGGCGGTGGACATCTTGAACGTCTTACTCTCCGACCCCTCGACCTCGATGTGGTCGTCTGCCAGTAAAAACGCTTCAGTGATCCTGGTGAAAACAAAAAGCAAAATCAAACTCAAATACAAATGACTCTGAAATACAAATGACTGCTCTGTCCTTGCCCCTGTGGGGCCGATTGGTCCGACCAGCATTGGTCCTCCCTCACAGCGATCGGTTGCTGCTTCAGTCTCTGCCTATAGGCAGGGTGCAGCTGGATAGAGCGGTGGTCTGATTGGCCGAACGGTGGGCGGAGGAGGGCCTTGTAGCCATCACGGAAGGGGGTGTAGCAGTGGTCGAGGATCCGCTCACCCCGTGTATTGCTCGTGTTGGTATAACTTCGGGAGAACCTTCTTCAGTTTCTCCTTGTTGAAGTCCCCCGCCACGATGAGAGCAGCCTCAGGGTGTACCGACTCCTGTTCGCTGATAGCCCCATACAGTTCCTTCAGCGCTGTGTCCGTGTTGGCTTGTGGGGGAATGTAAACAGCGGTCACGGTTACCGCTGTAAACTCCCGAGGTAGCCAGTGTGGACGGCACATAAGCATCAGGTACTCCAGGTCCGGGGAACAGAAAGACTTGAGGGGATGTACATGACTTTGGTTGCACCAAGATCTGTTTATCATGAGGCAGACCCCCCCTCCGCAATCTTAACTTATTGTCCAGAGACTGTACATTAGCCAGTAGAATGGTGGGTAGTGGGGGGCCATCGGATCGACGTCTCAGCCTGACTAGCACGCCGGCTCGCTCCCCTCGCTTCTTCCTGCGACGCTTGTGTGTAATTGTGCCCAAGATGGTCGGAGATAATCCAGCTGTGACTTCGGGCGGGACGTCCGAGTCGAAAGAATGAAAAAACTCCGGAAGGCGGCGAGCGACTGTCGATCTGATCTCCAGAAGTGTGCAAAAGTTATAAATGAACGTGCTGCTAACTTCCTGAACAAAGATATTTGCGATAAAAAGAATAAATAACAAAAAACGGCGTCGTCGTGCAGGAGCTCGCGACACGGCAACCATCTTGTACGGCGCCATACTCCAGTCCATCTTCTGTAACTGGATAATAGAACCACTTGTGGCAGGCCTCAAGCTGTGAAGATTGGAAACAACATCTTATCCACTCTGGTCCTCAACACTGGAGCACCCCAAGCCCCAGCTGTACTCTGTACACACACACACACACACACATCAACAACCAGATTATTAAGTTTGCAGTCGACACCATAGCGGGTCGTGAGGACAGCAGGAAAGATCATCAGGTGTACACTTCTATTCTATGAGGATTGCATGACCATTTTGTTGTACTTGTACGATGACAAAGGCATTCTGAGATCTTTAGGAACAGGTGTGGGAAAAAGACCCAACTCCATCATACAGGACCACAACCGCCTGGGCATCATCTTTACTCCCTCCCCCTGCGGTCCGGTCTCAGCCGAACCAGGACGACCAGGTTCAAAGAAAGTTGTTATCTCCAGGCGTGTTCCTACTGAACTGTTAGGAGTGCTGTCGCAATTCAGAACATTGTTACAAATATTACACTGTGATACTGTGATACTACTTCACCCTTCTTCGGTCTCTACACTGGCTACCTGTAGCTGCTCCATCCAGTTCAAGACCTTGGGGCTAGCCTACAAGGCAGTAAAGGGAACAGCTCCATCCTACCTCCAGGGAATGGTCAAGCCCTCCATCCCTGCTCGTCCACTTTGCTCTGCTTCTTCAGGCCGTCTGCTCGCCCCTCGCTTTCACTCGCATTTTTTCACTGTCATTTTGCACTGTAAATTCAATTCATCTATCAATACATTTAGATTTCATTTAGAGTTATTTTAGTTATATTTTGTTTATACTAGTTTTGTTTAGTTAGTTGTTGTTATTTAGTTTTTAGCTTTCAGGTATTAGTATATTTTTGTGTGCATTTATTCCCCCTGTGTCAACTGTTGCACCTTAATTTCCCTCGGGATAAATAAAGTTATCTTGAATCTTGAATCTTACGGTCCCTTGTGGCCGATCTACGCGGTCACAGCTCTTCTCCGTCCTGTGGCCCCAATTTGGTGGAATGAAATTCCCACGGATGTCAGGACTGCAGAGTCATTGCCCATCTTCCACAGCAGGCTGAAAACTCACCTCTTTAGGAAATACTACCCGGATCCTTCCTTCTAGCGCATCCTCTTATCACTTTTTACTAGGGATGGGACGATCATGTTTTTTGCCACCGATCACCGATCACAATGAGAAATATCTGCCCCACCGATCACCGATTTTTTTTGCAGCTATAGCGGTCTACAGTGTATCGCTGCTATAGCTGTCTATTATAGCAGGGGTTCCCAAACGCCGGGCCGCGGACCGGTACCGGGCCGTGGAGGTGTTACTGCCGGGCGGCGAAACAGCTGTGTGTTTATCATCATATTTGACTCAAATAATTTGAGTATAGGTGAACGGCGGGCGGTATAATCTATATATAGAGATGATATATATAGCAGTGGTGAAGCGTCAGGGCCTTCAAGGTATTCAGAGAAGACCCTGGAACTCTCAGATGAAACCAAAGAATCGAATTAATTGTATTAATAAAATGTAATACAATTTAATAACATTTAATACAATTTAAATAAAATGAATAAATGAGAATCGTATCTGTGTTATAATACAGTGTTACGTTGATTTGTTTGTCTTTCTCGGTCCATGCACGACGCATTTGAGTGGTTTTGTGTTGGAAAAACAATGCAACCAATCAGATATTTTTCTGGGTTGCTGGGAAGAATATCCAACGTAAATCAACCAAAGTATTCCCGCTGACATTGGCCCTTAGACGGAATGATAGCGTACGTTTGGATTGACAATTTGATCAACCAATCATATCGTGATTTGTAGCCAATGGGCGTATTCTTTCAGATTTCCCCGGCAGCTCAATATGGAGCTAGAGGGTGCAAGGTGGTGGCTGGCGCGAGAGTGGATCTAGCGTAGTGTTACGTTTTCTACGTTGTTTTTTTTACGCCAAAATGGCAACAGGTGAAGATGATGTCGTGGCGGAATTATTGTGTGAACCATTTTCAAGACGACCATTTAATGTTAAAATGGACATTATTAAAAGAGGCCGTCCAACACCTGACAATCTGGAGCTGACTCAAGTAGTCAAAGCAGGTTATGTTCGCCATTTTCAGAGTAGCAACTGGGAACGATACCCGTGGCTAACGGGCTCTACTAGCCACAAGAGGCTCTACTGATGGGAGTGTTGCTATTTGGGACCGACAAGAGAGCAGGGAATTGGAACTTATTTTGGATCTGAAAAGCGATCATCTTTATGACCTGATGGTGGTCGAACCATTCATCCAGAAGGACAGGAGAATGGATTTGGTCTTTAAGTGAACATCATTGGTGAGTGAGACTCATTTGTCTTTGCTGGTTTTCTCTCAGTGTTGCGTCTCGTTGAGCTGGTTGGTGCATTTTGTTTCCACACACTTGTTGACTGATTAGTTAATGGCTGTCTTGGGTTTGTTAAGCATTGTTGTGCATTTGAATTGAGAGTTTTGACTTGATCTTTCTTTGCATCGCTTAACGTGAAAAGACTTAACGTAACTAAGAGTTACAAAACCACGATCAATAATCACCTAATTTGCATATGTTTTGTCATTAGCACTTTCACCTTTTCACTTTCATTTTGACAGGTGAAAGTGCTAATGACAAGACATATGCCAGAGACATTTGGTGATTATTGATCGCTATTTTGGAACTTAAAGTTCCAAAGTTACGTTAAGCCTTTTCACGTGAAGCGTGTTAGACCGTCCCTTTAACCGATAGCCTGTGTGGTGGTCTGTGGTGGTCTGTTACTTCACTACATGGACTCTGCTTTACAACTATGGTACACTTGGAAATTGGCTGCGACAATCTGATCTTCCTAAATGAGATAAGGCATAAAGTGACTCCTCCGTGACGTCCGTCTGACTAGAACAACTGAATTTTCGAATGGTGGTGGTGATGGTGTGGGTGGTGGTCTACAGCAGGGGTTCCCAAAGTGGGGGTCGCGGGACCCCGAGGGGGGGGGGGGGTCGCGAGATGATTTCAGAATCCTCTTGATGTGACCATGAGGTTTTTATTGTTAATAATAACGTGTGCATAGATATTTTGATATATGTACGGGTGACGAAAAATGAATTTTGATTCCGACAGATTCACGACAGTATCATTTGGAGCTGAAAAAAAAGCCACACACAATTTTCAATATCACGATTCCCCCCCCCCCCCCCCTTGGACTTCACGATGTTCTCGATGGTGAAGCTCTGCGCACACGTTGTTTTTAATGTTCCAGTCCCTCCGGTGATAGTGGGGGGGGGGGGTCTGTTATGTTGGGGGTCGCGGGCTGAAAAGTTGTGGAACCCCTGGTCTACAGAAGGTCCAGTTGTGATAGACACGCTTCGCCACTGATATATAGTATAATCTATATATAGAGATTATATAGCGGTATAATCTATATATATAGATTAAATATATATCGGCGGCATAACGAGAGACTTTCAGTTACACGCGCTACTAAAGAGACGCACGCGCTAGTGACGTGTCGGTCGCCAACGAGCCGGTTTTTTTACGGGCGCTCCGCGTACATGCGCGTTTATACTGAAATCGAGCCCTGCCGTTTTGTTAGGGGTTGTTAGGGGTACTTTGACAACCAGTCCGCGAGATTTTTTTCATGTATCTGCCGGTCCGTGTCACAAAAAAGGGTGGGAACCCCTGTATTATAGAACAGTTTCATCCATCATGCATTCCTGGGTAAAGACATGATGAGGCAGGGCGAGTATCACTCTGTTTAGAAAAGAGGCGGGGCCCCACGTGTTTTACTCGCTGGTAAAGAGATGAGCTCACGTGTTTCTCACGTGCAGGATCGGCTATGAAATCGGCAACATTAAAGCAAGATCGGCATTCTCCGATTGCGCATTTTTCTTCAAAATCGGCCGATAATGATCGGAAGCCGATCGATCGTCCCACCTCTACTTTTTACTATTGTCTCTTACCAAGTAGATTGTCCAAGTAGGTAGATATTGTTTCACTTTTATCTTATTGTACTTTTTACCTGAATTCATTGTACTTCTACCTGAGCAATGGGTCAGTTCTTGGAGACTTGTTAGGAATGAAATGCACTTTTGACTTCTGGTGACGAGTTGTTCTCTTACCTTCCTTTGTTGAATCACACTATTGTAAGATGCTTTGGATAAAAGCGTCTGCTAAATGACTTATGTGTCACGGTTACAGTGGTTGGCACGCCGGATCCGCCCGACGACGTCACGCAGCCTCCGTCTGCTGACGTCACGCAGCCCCCGTCTGCTGACGCCGCGCCGTATTCGCCCGACGACGTCACGCGGTCCCCGGCTGTCGACTACAGAGAGGGTTCAGAGCAGACCCCTGAGGAGACTCCAGAGGAGGTCCCGAAGGAGACCCTTAGAGGAGACCCCTGGAGGAGGGTCCAGAGGAGACCTCCAGAGAGGACTCCCACCGACCTGGGCAGAAGGGGTGGCTCTCTTCCCGGGCCCCACCCGCCCACCAAATCTCCTCCACCCCCCCCGATCATCGACTGGGACGCAGACGGTCCAGAGGGGCGGGGTTGGCCCCCGCGCCGCTACAGTCGGGATCTGTTCTTTTCCCTCAACTGCCACCGGGAACACCCCTTCAAGCCGGGTTGGACGCCAGGAGGCGCCCGTTGAGGGGGGGGTACTGTCACGGTTACGGTGGTTGGCAGGGGGCGTGGCCTAGCCACGTGCGCTGGTGGCGCACACACTCCTGTCAACAATCACGTTGGTTGGCAGGGGGCGTGGCCTAGCCATGTGCGCTGGTAGCGCACACACGCTCCTGTCAACAATCACGTTGGTTGGCAGGGGGCGTGGCCTAGCCACGTGCGCTGGTGGCGCACACACGCTCCTGTCAACAATCACGTTGGTTGGCAGGGGGCCTGGCCAAGCCACGTGCGCTGGCCACACACACACCTGGACTCAATTTCCCCCCGTGTAATTTGTTCATCACCTCACCTGGGGTATATATACGTTGTCTTTCCTTTACCCCAGCGTGAAGTCGTTACTCTACTATGCACGTAGTTCTCCCGTCTGGTACCCATCGCCTGCCAACTACCTGCCGGTACTCCGCACCCGATACCCCCGGTACAGACTCCTTCCCCTGTCCCGGACTACCCGCCGGTACTCCGCGGATCGTCCTCCCCGTGTACCCTTGTGTTTTGTGTGTGTTTGGAAATAAAACCGTCTCGTATCACTCTCCACTTGTCGGCGTCTGCGTTCGGGGTCCAACCCACTCCCTCTCTCGTGACATTATGTAATGTAATGCTGGTAGTATTCTAGTACCTGACAAAGTACTCACATGGTCTCCACGATGTTGCCTACTTTGTGCTGGTAGGCTCTTCTGTGGAGGCAGTTCCTGGTGTGGAACATGTCATACATATTGTCCACTTCCTGTTCAAGGAACACCCATTGAAACGTTTAGTCACATGTACAACAAAGAAATACAAGACAAAATTAAATAACCAATTGGAGAGCTGCTTGAATGGGATTACAAGACTGATTAGGAGATGGTAACACCTTGTCTCTGGTATGATGGGATTAGGAGATGGTAGCACCTTGTCTCTGGTATGATGGGATTAGGAGATGGTAGCACCTTGTCTCTGGTAAAATGGGATTAGGAGATGGTAGCACCTTGTCTCTGGTATGATAAAATTAGGAGATGGTAGCACCTTGTCTCTGGTATAAATGGGATTAGGAGATCGTACCACCTTGTCTCTGGTATGATGGGATTAGGAGATGGTAGCACCTTGTCTCTGGTAAAATGGGATTAGGAGATGGTAGCACCTTGTCTCTGGTATGATAAGATTAGGAGATGGTAGCACCTTGTCTCTGGTATGAATGGGATTAGGAGATGGTAGCACCTTGTCTCTGGTATAAATGGGATTAGGAGATGGTAGCACCTTGTCTCTGGTATGATGGGATTAGGAGATGGTAGCACCTTGTCTCTGGTAAAATGGGATTAGGAGATGGTAGCACCTCATCTCTGGTATGATAAGATTAGGAGATGGTAGCACCTTGTCTCTGGTATGATAAGATTAGGAGATGGTAGCACCTTGTCTCTGGTATGAATGGGATTAAGGGGATGGTAGCACCTTGTCTCTGGTATGATTGGGATTAAGGGGATGGTAGCACCTTGTCTCTGGAATGAATGGGATTAGGAGATGGTAGCACCTTGTCTCTGGTATGATGGGATTAAGGGGATGGTAGCACCTTGTCTCTGGTATGATGGGATTAAGGGGATGGTAGCACCTTGTCTCTGGTATGAATGGGATTAGGAGATGGTAGCACCTTGTCTCTGGTATGAATGGGATTAAGGGGATGGTAGCACCTTGTCTCTGGTATGATGGGATTAGGAGATGGTAGAACCTTGTCTCTGGTATGATAAGATTAGGAGATGGTAGCACCTTGTCTCTGGTATGAATGGGATTAGGAGATGGTAGCACCTCGTCTCTGGTATGAACGGGATTAAGGGGATGGTAGCACCTTGTCTCTGGTATGAACGGGATTAAGGGGATGGTAGCACCTTGTCTCTGGTATGAACGGGATTAAGGGGATGGTAGCACCTTGTCTCTGGTATGATGGGATTAAGGGGATGGTAGCACCTTGTCTCTGGTATGAACGGGATTAAGGGGATGGTAGCACCTTGTCTCTGGTATGAACGGGATTAAGGGGATGGTAGCACCTTGTCTCTGGTATGAATGGGATTATGAGATGGTAGCACCTTGTCTCTGGTATGAATGGGATTAGGAGATGGTAGCACCTTGTCTCTGGTATGATGGGATTAAGGGGATGGTAGCACCTTGTCTCTGGTATGAACGGGATTAAGGGGATGGTAGCACCTTGTCTCTGGTATGAACGGGATTAAGGGGATGGTAGCACCTTGTCTCTGGTATGAATGGGATTATGAGATGGTAGCACCTTGTCTCTGGTATGATGGGATTAGGAGATGGTAGCACCTTGTCTCTGGTATGAATGGGATTAGGAGATGGTAGCACCTTGTCTCTGGTATGAATGTACATTTTGTTCTTGAAGCAGGCTACATAGTATTCTGCTGTGGGTAAGTAGACATAAGATTTATTGTTGTTCTTAGTATTTGTGTTGATAAAATTGTAGAACCTTTTTCTCAAAGCTAGTTACCTGTACATAGTAAGTGAGGTGTACAGGCCTATTGTTGTGCTAAGATAATCACCCAGTCTGGCCCATACAGTCATAGTCAATAGAGTTAACGACAGGGAGGAGCCTAACCCGGCATGAGCCTCCCTCCCTATCGCATAGGCTATTAACATAGAAGTAGTTTGTTAGCGTCAGCATTTAGCGTCAGCATTTAGCGTCAGGCCCCAGGAACTAAGACCCAGAACAAAGACCAAGGAGTCGTTCTACAGGAGTCCCAGAACAAGACCCAGAACAAAGACCAAGGAGTCGTTCTACAGGAGTCCCAGAACAAGACCCAGAACAAAGACCAAGGAGTCATTCTACAGGAGTCTGTCTAGGGAGTTAGTCAAATATAGTCCTCCTACCCTTGCTATGTGTCATGATTCCATTGTAGTCTGGACATCCTCCCGCAATAGATGGCATCGAGGCTCTCCCTCTCGACGCCGCAACCCTTCCAATCTCCTCTATCCTACCATTTCTACCTTCACAGATCTTGTGGTGAAAGGGGGACTCTGGAATTGCCAATCGTCGGTCAACAAGACTGAAACCATTCTGGCCTACGCCGCACTCCAGTCTCTCCACTTCCTGGCTCTCACCGAGACCTGGATCACCCCTGAGAACACGGCTACCGCAGCTGCTCTCTCCGCGACCTACTCCTTCACCCACACCCCCCGACCCTCTGGGCGTGGTGGAGGAACGGGTCTCCTAGTCTCTCCAAACTGGTCATATCAGGTACTCCCTCTGGGTCACCTGACCAGATCGGCACTCGAATTTCATGCTGTTTCTGTTACCATCCCAACTAGGCTCAACATTGCAGTAATCTACCGACCACCGGGCCCTCTTGGTGACTTCTTTGACGAGATGGACGCCCTCCTCAGCTGCTTTCCTGAGGACGGCACCCCACTCGTGGTTCTGGGTGACTTCAACATCCAGTCGGATAAGTTACAATCTCCTGAATTCATTAACTTTTTTGCCATATTCGGTCTAACACTCACTCCTTCTCCCCCTACCCACAGAGCTGGGAACCAGCTGGATCTTGTCTTCACAAGATCCTGTACCACCTCGGTGATCTCTGTCACACCCCTCCCTGTCTCTGATCACCATTTTGTTGCTTTCTCTCTCCCTCTCAAATCTCCCACCTCCCTACCCACTACTCCCCACATTGTTACCTTCCGTAGTAACCTGAAAACTCTCTCTCCCTCTTCTTTCTCCGTATCTGTCCTATCCTCACTACCATCCCCCCAACAATTCTCTCTCTTGTCGGTAGAGGAAGCCTCCTCCACTCTGACTTCCTCTCTCTCCTCCTCCTTCGACTCTCTCTGTCCTCTCACCTCCAGACCAGCACGAGCCTCTCCTCCACCTCCTTGGCTGTCCGAACCTCTGCGGGCTCGTAGAGCAGAGCTACGGGCAGCCGAGAGAAAATGGAGGAAATCTGACTCCTCTGATGACCTCGCTCACTACCTCCGTCTCCTCGCTGGCTTCACCTCCACGGTATCGGCTGCTAAATCTGCCTTCTACCGTACAAAAATCAACTCTTCTGCCACTAACCCAAGGAAACTTTTCTCCATGTTCTCTTCCCTCCTCAACCCCCCCTCCCCTCCCCCTCCCTCCTCCCTCTCAGCTGATGACTTTGTCACCTTCTTTACGAAGAAGGTGAACGACATTACCTCCTCCTTCACCCCCACCGCTTTCCTCCCTCCCTCTTCTCCCACCCCCACTAACCTTACCTGTTTCAACCCCCTCTCCCCTGATGAAGTTAACAAACTGGTGACATCTAACCACCCTACCACCTGCCCCCTCGACCCAATCCCTTCCTCTCTTCTCCAGGACATCTCGGGCGATATCCTTCCCTTCCTTACATCCCAAATCAACATCTCCCTTGAGGCAGGCCTGTTTCCGGCAGCCTTCAAGACTGCCAGAATCAAGCCGCTCCTCAAGAAACCATCCCTAGACACCACTGATGTCCAAAACTACAGACCGGTATCTCTCCTATCATTCCTGTCCAAAACCCTTGAACGGGCTGTCTCCTCACAACTTTCTTCCTATCTCTCCCAGAACAACCTCCTCGACCCTCACCAGTCAGGCTTCAAGGCTGCGCACACCACAGAGACGGCACTGCTCGCAGTGACAGAGTCTCTTCGTGATGCCAGAAGCTCGTCCCTCTCATCGGTACTGATCCTTCTCGACCTGTCTGCGGCGTTCGACACTGTGAACCACCAGATCCTCCTCTCCACTCTCGCCGAGCTTGGAATCGCTGGAACTGCGTTATCCTGGTTCACCTCCTACCTTGCAGATCGCACTTATCAGGTCACATGGAACGGTTCCCTGTCCAGACCCTGCACCCTGGACACCGGAGTCCCTCAAGGCTCAGTATTGGGACCCCTTCTGTTTTCTCTTTACACTAAATCGCTAGGCTCTGTAATCACATCTCATGGCTTCTCCTATCACTGCTATGCAGATGACACTCAACTGTTTCTCTCCTTTCCCCCCTCAGAAACCCAAATAGCAACACGCATCTCTAAATGCCTGGCCGACATCAGCAGATGGACAGCCGCCAACCACCTGAAGCTCAACCTTGACAAGACTGAGCTCCTCTTCATACCGGGGAAAGACTGCCCTCAGATGGACCTACTGGTCACCATCGAGAACACCCAAGTCTCCCCCTCAACCACAACAAGAGACCTTGGTGTGGTGGTAGATAACCAGCTGTCCTGCAATGCCAACGTCACCGCGGTGGCCCGATCTTGCAGAATTGCCCTCTACAACATCCGCAGGATCCGGCCCTTCCTCACACGTGAAGCGGCGCAGATCCTGGTCCAAGCGCTCGTCATCACCCGCCTCGACTACTGCAACTCTCTCCTGGCTGGACTCCCCGCCTCTGCAACCAAGCCCCTCCAACGCATCCAGAACGCAGCAGCACGCCTGGTATTCAACCTACCGAAATTCTCCCACGTGACCCCTCTCTTCCGCGATCTCCACTGGCTTCCGGTAAATGCTCGCATCAAATTCAAGACTCTGGTGCTGACCTTTAGGGCAGTCAATGGAACTGCCCCAGCCTACCTCCAGGCGTTGGTCAAACCCTACATCCCAGCCAGAGCGCTCCGCTCAACTTCTGCCAGGCGACTTGTTCGACCTTCACTAATGTCAACCAAACATCGCTCGTCCAAGACCCAGCTCTTCACGGCTCTGGCTCCACAGTGGTGGAATGAACTCCCGTCTCATGTCAGGACGGCAGAGTCCCTCGCCAGCTTCCGCAAGAGACTCAAGACCCACCTGTTCAGAGTCCACCTGGACTCTCCTTGAACCCTCCTTGTCCTTTGTGAACCCCTAACTTGCTTAAGTCCTGACATTAATAGCTCTTAGCATGTTGTATATGTTAGCAAGTGTATATCCTTAATGTTGATAACACGCTCTTATCACAGCTACTTAAGCAGGTGACCTAGCAGTACGAAATTGTGTTATTCATCTTGTTAATATGAATACTTGTGAACTGCTGTATTTTTATGTTTGCGTGCCCCAGTGTTATGCTATTGTCTGCTTCAACTAATGTACACCTTGTAAGTCGCTTTGGATAAAAGCGTCTGCCAAATGCCCTAAATGTAAATGTAAATGTAAATTAGGAGATGGTAGCACCTCGTCTCTGGTATGAACGGGATTAAGGGGATGGTAGCACCTTGTCTCTGGTATGAACGGGATTAAGGGGATGGTAGCACCTTGTCTCTGGTATGAACGGGATTAAGGGGATGGTAGCACCTTGTCTCTGGTATGAACGGGATTAAGGGGATGGTAGCACCTTGTCTCTGGTATGAATGGGATTAGGAGATGGTAGCACCTTGTCTCTGGTATGAACGGGATTAAGGGGATGGTAGCACCTTGTCTCTGGTATGAACGGGATTAAGGGGATGGTAGCACCTTGTCTCTGGTATGAATGGGATTAAGGGGATGGTAGCACCTTGTCTCTGGTATGAACGGGATTAAGGGGATGGTAGCACCTTGTCTCTGGTATGAACGGGATTAAGGGGATGGTAGCACCTTGTCTCTGGTATGAACGGGATTAAGGGGATGGTAGCACCTTGTCTCTGGTATGAACGGGATTAAGGGGATGGTAGCACCTTGTCTCTGGTATGAACGGGATTAAGGGGATGGTAGCACCTTGTCTCTGGTACAGATTTGTTTCTTCCCCTCCACCTCACACACCCTGGCGAAGTGGAGGAAGCGGCGGTAGTCAAAGTTGTTCGTGATGCCCAGGTGATGGCAGTCCCTGAGACGAGGAACGGAAAGACCACACATCAAAACACATACTGGGCTTTTTACTGCAGCCACTATTGTGTAGCTGTGTTTCTCCACTGCTTAGTTGATTCAGAGAGTAAGATATGGCTGGCAGCTGCGGGTGGGTATACTTTAGGCTGTTAGTAACTAGTAATTAACAGACTTTTTATTGATTTATTACCTTCGCCATCCAAGCATGAGGAGGTTATATTTTGCCCCTGTTTGTTTGTCTGTTAGCAAGATAACTCAAACAGTTATGTACAGAATTGGACAACACCAGGGGACCTTTTGGTGTAGCAGAGGTATGCACTCTTCTGAGCGCCCTCGACTTCAAAAAACATTTGCTGGGAATTCTGAAGATTCCAGAGCAGGAAGGAGTCGGCCTCTTGCTCAAGGCTTTCCATACAGGCAAGATGTGGACATTTTGTGAGGGCAGGATGTTGTAGTGGTTTGCTGGTACTGGAATCACAGCAAACCACTACAACATCCTGCCTTCAAACAATGCTTATACTGTGCACATCTCACTTCACACAAACCAGGGACCAGAGGGAGGTCTGACCTCGCAAAGTAATCCCACTTGTCCACATCGATGCCGTTCCTTTTGTTGGCCACGATCTCGTACAGGAAAGACTTTTCCTCTGGACGGCCTTTGTATTGCCACTGTAGAGGCAGAGAAAAAGGTCAAGAGGCAAACAGAAATAGAACATTGAGGTTGCTTCACAGGAATCTATCTAATTAGAGGTTTTGAGCGACTAGGAGGTTTTAGAAGGCTATACCGTTCTTAAAGTTGGGGTGAACTACTTTTTGTAGATACTGCACTTTTTATAAACTGCTGTGTGGGAGTGGGTGTGGTTGGTGTCTGGGCCAGAGACACTGATTAAAGTCTGGTTGAAGCAGCCTCACCTGGCCCAGTCAGACTGATTAGAGTCTGGTTGAAGCAGCCTCACCTGGCCCCAGTCAGACTGATTAGAGTCTGGTTGAAGCAGCCTCACCTGGCCCCAGTCAGACTGATTAAAGTCTGGTTGAAGCAGCCTCACCTGGCCCAGTCAGACTGATTAGAGTCTGGTTGAAGCAGCCTCACCTGGCCCCAGTCAGACTGATTAGAGTCTGGTTGAAGCAGCCTCACCTGGCCCAGTCAGACTGATTAGAGTCTGGTTGAAGCAGCCTCACCTGGCCCCAGTCAGACTGATTAGAGTCTGGTTAAAGCAGGCTCACCTGGCCCCAGTCAGACTGAGTAGGCTGGTGAGGCTGCAGACCTGTGGGTCCTTAGTAATCAAGGCCTACAGGTCAAACCAGCTACCACCACACACAGCATGAGCGCTAGCATGTTCCATCTGCTCTGTTTGTTTAAACAGTCTCACCCATACAATAAACCAGATAACTCGTCTCACTGTGTGTCCTTATCGTCGGGCGGAGCCCAAAGAAGCCACTTCAGTCCCAGGGACCCCTGGGACTGCTCTTGGCCTCACTTGTAGCGTCGCCTGCCAAAGGACCAACAGGTACCCACCACACTGTTGGGAGCACTTGGAGCGTCACTGGACTTCGGCAGGCCAGTGATCAGCTCCGGGATGAAGTCAAGGTCCTCCTCCAGCACCAGGCCGTGCTCCTCCATGACCGGCTTCAGCCCGTTATCTTCCACCAGATAGTCAAACATTTCCAGAGATGCGATCTCGTGCTGCAGTGACACACACATAGGATTCAACCCACAGTTCAAACACCACGCAACACACACTTTCCACAAGCTTGTATCAACTAGTTGGTTGATACAAGCTTCATCTTATTCACACTCCTGTTGACAGAGCTGCAGTCACAAGCCACACATTGACCCTTTAACAGCCACCCTTATCAGCTGGAACATGACTACTAGATAGTACTTCATGTGGTGTGCTTGTTGGTCAACCCATAAGCCTGATGTAGTCATAACATACCTAGTGTGTATGCAGATTCAGAGTTATGTCATGAGTAATGCAACCTTAGGATATGTAAATATAGAACAGCCTCCATGTAAAGCATGTTAACTAACTGCTGCCAAGACGGTTGGGGGACCAGGCAGTGGGATAAATATAGAAGCTATTCCAAATACTTCATAGTTGTTGGGCGACTAAAACACAGTAACACACTTTCAATACGTTTCCTTAACAGACCAATGAATAACAGGGAGCAAATAGTTTACTTCCATCTCATGCATTGTTATACTTTACTGTGTGTAAAGATTTAAGAGATTTGATTCTCAACAGACAGATACGCCATCGATCAGCTGTGAAAAACAGAGAATGTGTTCCTGGTTGCCGGCTCCTGCCTTTAGACCATTGAGCTTCTCCCACTGCTCGCTCTTCCCTATTGTTAGCTTATCTTGCCCTCTGTCACCATTTGATTTTTCCCTCTCTGAAATCTCACCTACAGCACCTTTAATTTATCTTACTTAACCAGTTTTTAATTTCTAAATTGAGCACCTGGCCCAGTCAGGCTGATTAGAGTCTGGTTGAAGCAGCCTCACCTGGCCCCAGTCAGACTGATTAAAGTCTGGTTGAAGCAGCCTCACCTGGCCCAGTCAGACTGATTAGAGTCTGGTTGAAGCAGCCTCACCTGGCCCCAGTCAGATTGATTAGAGTCTGGTTGAAGCAGCCTCACCTGGCCCCAGTCAGACTGATTAGAGTCTGGTTAAAGCAGGCTCACCTGGCCCCAGTCAGACTGAGTAGGCTGGTGAGGCTGCAGACCTGTGGGTCCTTAGTAATCAAGGCCTACAGGTCAAACCAGCTACCACCACACACAGCATGAGCGCTAGCATGTTCCATCTGCTCTGTTTGTTTAAACAGTCTCACCCATACAATAAACCAGATAACTCGTCTCACTGTGTGTCCTTATCGTCGGGCGGAGCCCAAAGAAGCCACTTCAGTCCCAGGGGAGATCCCCTGGGACTGCTCTTGGCCTCACTTGTAGCCTCGCCTGCCAAAGGACCAACAGGTACCCACCACACTGTTGGGAGCACTTGGAGCGTCACTGGACTTCGGCAGGCCAGTGATCAGCTCCGTGATGAAGTCAAGGTCCTCCTCCAGCACCAGGCCGTGCTCCTCCATGACCGGCTTCAGCTCGTTATCTTCCACCAGATAGTCAAACATTTTCAGAGATGCGATCTCGTGCTGCAGTGACACACACATAGGATTCAACCCACAGTTCAAACACCACGCAACACACACTTTCCACAAGCTTGTATCAACTAGTTGGTTGATACAAGCTTTATCTTATTCACACTCCTGTTGACAGAGCTGCAGTCACAAGCCACACACTGACCCTTTAACAGCCACCCTTATCAGCTGGAACATGACTACTAGATAGTACTTCATGTGGTGTGCTTGTTGGTCAACCCATAAGCCTGATGTAGTCATAACATACCTAGTGTGTATGCAGATTCAGAGTTATGTCATGAGTAATGCAACCTTAGGATATGTAAATATAGAACAGCCTCCATGTAAAGCATGTTAACTAACTGCTGCCAAGACGGTTGGGGGACCAGGCAGTGGGATAAATATAGAAGCTATTCCAAATACTTCATAGTTGTTGGGCGACTAAAACACAGTAACACACTTTCAATACGTTTCCTTAACAGACCAATGAATAACAGGGAGCAAATAGTTTACTTCCATCTCATGCATTGTTATACTTTACTGTGTGTAAAGATTTAAGAGATTTGATTCTCAACAGACAGATACGCCATCGATCAGCTGTGAAAAACAGAGAATATGTGTTCCTGGTTGACGGCTCCTGCCTTTAGACCATTGAGCTTCTCCCACTGCTCGCTCTTCCCTATTGTTAGCTTATCTTGCCCTCTGTCACCATTTGATTTTTCCCTCCCTGAAATCTCACCTACAGCACCTTTAATTTATCTTACTTAACCAGTTTTTAATTTCTAAATTGAGATAACAATTTGTTTTGCTTTCTGAAAGCTTCAACATAGTGTTGAAGCAAGTTTAGGAATGCTATAAAGGGTTTGTTTGGTCTGTTTTCAAGATAATGGGTCTGTGAAATGTCTTGGAGCAAGCAGCCAGGGAACACACACTGTAGTGTCCTTGAAGCAGCGAGTGAGAGGATCATCCAGTACCTTCCATTTGACTCCAGGACGTGCTTTAGGAATGAAAATCCGGTCAAACATATGAGAGAAAGGTCCATGTCCTGGTGAGGGAGAAATGGGTTTAGCATTATTTACCATCCCATCCTTGAAACCGGCAGTACTGGTTTCATTTAGACTCAAATTGATCCTGGCAGCTGGAGGACGTGTTAGGGTTAGGGTTGGCTCTAGTGACTCACCCAGATCGTGGCAGAGGCCTGCGATTTTAACACAGAGGATGTCTCTATGGGAGATGAGGAGCTCGGGCTGCCTGTCACTCAGAGCTTGCACCAGTCTGCCAGCCAGGTGCCCGACCCTGCAACCAGGAGAACCAGTTGAGACTAAAGGGGATCGCCCAGTTAGTCAAGTCAACTTTATTGTCACATCAAAGTTATAAGCAATGGGTGAAAATCTTATGTGCAATACCCGACGACAGACAGCAGTTATAAAAAAATAAAAAAATAATATAATTAAAAAAATAAGTAAAAAGTACAAACTGTATAAAGTTAAATATATAAAAATATAAAAGTGCACATATAAAATGCTATATATTATTACAGAAAAAGAGCAATATGCATATATAAATCAATGTAATAAAATATACATTGTTATATGCTATACACCCTTGTTGTGCAGCCTGATGGCCTGACTGTGGAAGCTATCTCTAAGCCTATTTGTGCGGCACTTGATACTGCGGTATCGCCTGCCTGACGGTAAAAGTGAGTACAGTTGGTGGCTGGGGTGGGCAATGTCTTTATGATGCGTTTGGCCTTGGCCACACACCGCTGGTTGTATATATCCAGGAGGGAGGGGAGCTCACCTCCAACGATATACTGGGCCGTCCCACTACCCTTTGAAGCGTTCTGCGCTCGAGTGCGGTGCAGTTCCCGTACCAGGCGGTGATACACCCTGTCAGAACACTCTTGATTGTGCCGGTGTAGAATGTTCTCAGGATGCGGGGGCCCATGCTGAATTTCATCAGACGCCTGAGGAAATGCCAAGCTCGACACCAACCTCATCACGCCTGCTCGTGCCCAAGATGGTCAGAGGTAATCCAGCTGTGACTTCGGGCGGGACGTCCGAGTCGAAAGAACGAAAAAAAACTCCGGCAGACGGCGAGCGACTGTCGATCGGATCTCCAGAAGTGTGCAAAAGTCATAAATGAACGTGCTGTTAACTTTCTGTACTAAGATAATCGTGATAAAAAGAATAAATAACAAAAAACTGCGTCGTCGTGTGGGAGCTCGCAACACAGCAGCCATCTCGTACGGCGCCATACTCACTATACTCTAATACTAATACTAGTTAAACTACTGCTACACAAACTAACAGCTTGCATTAATTTTCAAAAAGAGCAATGAACTAGGCCAGCATGCCTTACATTATTTTGGATTAATTAGGGCTAATCAGAGGTTTAATCGTAAAGAGGGTTTTTCCTCCTTACGCTAAAGTAGTTAGAATTGCAGCCGAGTACTGTGCATATCACATAGCCTTAGATTCAATAGGGATTCACTCATCAACACACAGTCCTACCCAATGGAATGCTCAAAGCGATTATGAGAAGCTCCGGGGAACACAAAGTACACTCCTCCGAGCTGCTTGATGTTCCTGAGTCTCTGGAACTGAGGAGTGTCTATGATCCTGATGAGGAGTGGGTGGACTTCAATGTGCCCATGGATGGGGTCATTAAACACCTGGAGGAGAGGACCACACACACACACACACATTCATCACACGTTTATCTATTTAGATATATCTATATCTAAATAGATATATACTGTTTAGCTGTTGGCTAAATGTTAGTACCTTGTTGATCCTGTGCAGGATCTGAGGCCTGGAGAAACACATCAAAACAACAATTGTAAGACCAACACATTTCATTCTGAAATATGACCATATACATGATTGAGTGATGTGTTTGTGTCATGCCAGACTTACTGAATACCAATCTGCTCCAAGTCTTCCTCAGGTCGATCTTTAAAGCAAATTAAAAAAATGTAAACTATAGTGGAGATCCCGCTGCCTCATACATTAACAACGCCAACATACAGAAAAGACCCTCCAGGTCCATTAAGTCAACCATAACCAGTCAAACATGCCTCAATGATTATCGTCAAGTGGCTTTAACACCCATAGCCATGAAGTGCCTGGAGAAACGTATAGTTTCTGCAGGCATATGTAGACAGGAGGGCTACAGCTCGGGGTTCAACACCATCATTCCCTCCAAGCTGGTACTGAAGCTGAGGGACCTAGGTCTGGGCGCCCCATCTGTAACTGGATTATGGACTTCCTGACGGGCAGGCCTCAAGTGGTGAAGATTGGGAACAACATCTCATCCTCTCTGGTCCTAAACACCGGAGCACCCCAAGGCTGCTGCCTCGGTACCCGGCTGTACTCGCTGTACACACATGACTGTACTGCCACGCACAGCAATAATTAGCGGATTATCAAGTTTGCAGACAACACCACAGTCATCGGCCTGATAAGTGAGGGCGACAAAACAGAGTACAGAGATGACGTAGTCCAGCTGACACAATGGTGTGAGGACAACAGCCTCGCACTGAATGTCATTAAGACCAAGGAGCTCATCGTGGACTTCAGGAGCCACCGGGGCACCCACTCCACCATCAGCCTGGATGGGACACCGGTGGAAGTCGTCAGCGGCTTTCGTTTCCTTGGGCTACAGATTTCCATTGACCAGGCGTGGACCCGCAACACGGAAGTCATGCTGAAGAAGGCACATCTGCGGTGCCTCAGAAAATGCGGAATAGGCCAGAGGTGGCTAGTGAACTTCTACCGTGGCACCGTAGAGAGCGTCCTGACGAGTGGCGTCACCGTGTGGTACGGAGACACCACTGCACGGGACAAGAAAGACATCCAGAGGGTCGTGAGGACGGCAGAGAAGATCATCGGGTGTGCACGTCCATGCATTGAGGAGATCTGTAGGACCAGATGTTGGAAGAAGGCAATGTCCATCATAAAGGACTGCAACCACCCTGGGCACCATCTCTTCTCCCCCCTACCGTCTGGTCGCCGGTTCCTCAGCATCCGTACAAGGACTACCAGGTTTAAGGATAGTTTTTATCCACAGGCAGTGACCTACTGAACTGCTAGGAGTGCTGCCACTTTCACTTTCATAACATTGTCATTAAAATTACACAATCATACTTTGCAGGACTTTCTGGACTCCATCACAGTTACTGCACTGTACTGCACTGTATTCATGATGCTGCTGCACTACTGGCACTTTAAATGCTTTTAAAGATTTGTGTACATTCATGTACATTCAACACATGTACATATCATTTATCAGTCACTTTGCTGCTTTTTTTTTGTTTATTTTTATTGTATAAATTATTTTTATTTTGATGGTATTGTTTTGGAGATGTATACTGAGGGAGGGAATGGGGAGTAGGCGTTTCAATTTTGAGTTGCAATTGGCCAATAAAATAACTTGTATCTCTTGTATCTTGTCCTCTGAGAGAGGTCTACTAAGTCAACCATAACCAGTCAGACCTGCTGTCCTCTGAGACGCTTCAGGGCCATCCAGTCAACCATAACCAGTCAGATCTGCTGTCCTCAGACGCCTCAGGTCCATCCAGTCATGGGCAAACAGACTGAAGAACAGTTTCTATCCCAGAGCCATACGAGAACTGAACACTGTCAAACACTGCCCTGACTGTTCTAGGTTACAGCCTGAAAATCTGTACATTTTGTTTAGTTTTTAAAATATTAATATTTTTCAACATCTACAAACATCTACTACTCCTATTGGTCAAGGTAAACAAACATCGACTAATCCTATTGTTCTTGAGGTACAACCAGCATCACTACTCTGGTTGGTCAGGTGTCTTTGTTGTCACGTCACGAGTTTACGAGCACAAACCCCAGGGGGTCTCATCTCTGGCAACGCCCGTTAGCGCATCCCTGAGCTGCAGGGATGCGCTAACGGGCGTTGGTCGCCTCAACACGCAGGGCTCTTCCAATGCACACTGTTGTGTTTAATAAGACTATGGACTATTACGTGGAATCGCGATCGCGAAAATTGTGTGGCTTTTTTTCAGCTGCAAATGATACTGTCGTGAATCTGTCGGAATCAGAATTCCTTTATTCGTCACCCTTACATATTAAAAACAGACAGACTTAACAGACTGTAACAGACTTACATAATACAAATATCTATGCACACGTTATTATTAACAATAATAATAATAACAATAATAATAATAATAATAATAATAATAACACTGCCCTGACTGAGGTTACAGCCAACTGAAAATCTGTACATTTAGTTTAGTTTTTAAATTATTAATATTTTTCTGCTTTCTTGTGTAAGCCCTGTGAGGATCCAAACCTGGACTGGCAGGTTCAAGGACAGTTTTACCCACAGTGATGCCACTATCAGAACATCGTCACCAATATGACACAACCAGGGTCATACTCAGTGGCGGCTGGTGCATTTTTCACCAGGGGGGGCTATACCATTTTTTTTAATTTACAATTACATATTGTTAATTACATTATATACCATTACTTTTTGTATTTACCAGCTATACCCCCCCCCCCCCCTTGGACTTCACGATCGCGCCCCAGCAGCATCGTCATACAAATGCGCCCTTAAGGCTGCAGTGTACTAGGCCTATGTGTACTAGGAAAAGCATATTATGTTGCGCAAATTATTTTAAAATCATATTTTACACATATTTCTGGGTGCATTCCACACACATATTGACAATTTTTTTTTTTTGTGCGTGTGGTTTGGGGGGGGGGCGGCGCCCCATCGCCCCCAGCCGCCACTGGTCATACTCATTAACTGGACGTATTACCGTATGACTGCACTGTACGGTATTGATATTATTTATATTATACTCATTACCGTACGGTAATGAGTATAATATAAATAATATCAATACCGTACAGTGCAGTCATACGGTAATGAGTATAATATAAATAATATCAATACCGTACAGTGCAGTCATACGGTAATGAGTATAATATAAATAATATCAATACCGTACAGTGCAGTCATACGGTAATGAGTATAATATAAATAATATCAATACCGTACAGTGCAGTCATACGTATGACTGCACTGTACGGTATTGATATTATTTATATTATACTCATTACCTGCACTGTACGGTGTTTGTAGATGTAGGTGCATTAATAAACAAGGCATGTCAGGCCGTGTCTCAACGCCGTGTATTCACAGTGAGCAGGCAATCATACAACTGAGGGATAGTGACGTGAGCAGGTATATATATATATATCACAGGCACAATACGTCCACAGGGTGGAGCTGCAACCTAGCCTAAACCACCCTGTAACATACGGCACTGCAGTGACTTTTAAAAGGACCAGGCTGTAGGATGAGATGTAGGGTTAACCTCCTCATCCTACAGCGGGTTATGTTGTTAGTTTGGTAAGTTTTAGA
This sequence comes from Muraenolepis orangiensis, assembly GCA_027704905.1. Taxonomy (NCBI): domain Eukaryota; kingdom Metazoa; phylum Chordata; class Actinopteri; order Gadiformes; family Muraenolepididae; genus Muraenolepis; species Muraenolepis orangiensis. The sequence goes on along the minus strand of CM051013.1, from coordinate 591,127 downwards.
TTGGGTGAGTTGTTAGATTGTAGGGTTGTTAGTAACTAACATGATCCTCATGATTAACATTGATATAAACATTATAATAACATGATCCTCATGAGAAACATGTTATTAACACGATTGTCCACCTGTAAACGTCCCGGTCCAGTCCTGGAGCCCCTTTCCCCGGAGGTACTCGCACGTCTCCCCGACGCCCCACCGCATGAAGTCGGCCTCCCCCCGCGGCACCACAGACACCCGCTTCTCCGGCGTTTTGAACGCATTACCGTTGGCCTCGGACGAATCGTCTTCTCTCGGGCGCTTCCGCGGGTCCATGTTGATCCGACTGGTCGCCGACGGGTTTTTTCTGGGTGACTTTCTCTACAGAGAGATAAGAATCTTTAAGAGAGGTCCGGATACTAAGTTCAATATCTTTATTGAACAAAAGCATCAAATGAAAGCATCGACTGCAGCGAGATGGAGCCTGCCGTGCCAATTCGGAGACTGGCGACGCACTCCTTTACCAAACATTATATAGAAACATTATATATCATCTACTACTCCTATTGGTCAAAGTAAACAAACATCTACTACTCCTATCGGTCAAAGTAAACAAACATCTACTACTCCTATCGGTCAAAGTAAACAAACATCTACTACTCCTATTGGTCAAGGTAAACAAACATCGACTAATCCTATTGTTCTTGAGGTACAACCAGCATCACTACTCTGGTTGGTCAGGTGTCTTTGTTGTCACGTCACGAGTTTACGAGCACAAACCCCAGGGGGTCTCATCTCTGGCAACGCCCGTTAGCGCATCCCTGAGCTGCAGGGATGCGCTAACGGGCGTTGGTCGCCTCAACACGCAGGGCTCTTCCAATGCACACTGTTGTGTTTAATAAGACTATGGACTATTACGTGGAATCGCGATCGCGAAAATTGTGTGGCTTTTTTTCAGCTGCAAATGATACTGTCGTGAATCTGTCGGAATCAGAATTCCTTTATTCGTCACCCTTACATATTAAAAACAGACAGACTTAACAGACTGTAACAGACTTACATAATACAAATATCTATGCACACGTTATTATTAACAATAATAATAATAATAATAATAATAATAATAATAACACTGCCCTGACTGAGGTTACAGCCAACTGAAAATCTGTACATTTAGTTTAGTTTTTAAATTATTAATATTTTTCTGCTTTCTTGTGTAAGCCCTGTGAGGATCCAAACCTGGACTGGCAGGTTCAAGGACAGTTTTACCCACAGTGATGCCACTATCAGAACATCGTCACCAATATGACACAACCAGGGTCATACTCATTAACTGGACGTATTACCGTATGACTGCACTGTACGGTATTGATATTATTTATATTATACTCATTACCGTATGACTGCACTGTACGGTATTCATATTATTTATATTATACTCATTACCGTATGACTGCACTGTACGGTATTGATATTATTTATATTATACTCATTACCGTATGACTGCACTGTACGGTATTCATATTATTTATATTATACTCATTACCACCAACAAACACCATGTTCAAACATAAGGATGCTCATAAGTGTACATGGTACCAGAGCACCTTAGGCCGAAGGTCAATGATCGATTTTGTTATCGTGTCATCTGGCCTGAGGCCGCATGTTTTGGACACTCGGGTGAAGAGAGGGGCAGAGCTGTCAACCGATCACCATCTGGTGGTGAGTTGGGTAAGATGGTGGGGAAGCCTCTGGACAGACCAGGTAAGCCCAAACGTGTAGTGCGGGTGAACTGGGAACGTCTGGTGGATGCCCCTGTCCTGGAAACCTTCAACTCACACCTCCGGCGGAATTTTTCGGGCATCTCTGTGGAGGCTGGGGGCATTGAGCCAGAGTGGTCATTGTTCAGCTTCTATTGCCGAAGCTGCGGTTGAGAACCCTCGGACTTCGTGGTGGACACAGGTGGTCAGGGAAGCCGTCCGGCTGAAGAAGGAGGCCTTCCGGGCTATGTTAGCCTGTGAGACTCCGGACTCAGTTGCGAGGTATCGACAGGCCAAGAGGACGGCAGCCTCGGCTGTAGCGGAGGCAAAGCAGCGGGTGTGGGAGGAATTCGGAGAAGCCATGGAGAAGGACTTTCAGTCGGCACCAAAGCGTTTCTGGCAAACAATCCGGCGCCTCAGGAGGGGGAAGCGTGGATCCATCCAAGCTGTGTACAGTAAGGGTGGGACATTGCTGACCTCAACTGAGGAGGTGATCGGGCGGTGGAAAGAACACTTTGAGGAACCCCCTCAATGGTAGAGACAGAGCTGGAGGATGAAGGACGGCAAACATCAATCTCCCTGGAGGAAGTCACTGCGGTAGTCAAACATCTCCGCAGTGGCAAAGCCCCAGGGGTTGATGAGATCCATCCAGAAATGCTAAAGGCTCTGGGTGTTGAGGGGCTGTCATGGATGACACGTCTTTTCAACATTGCGTGGAAATCTGGGACAGAGCCTGAGGAGTGGCAAAAGGAGTGGTACCCCTGTTCAAAAAGGGTGACCAGAGGGTGTGTGCCAATTACAGGGGTATCACATTACTCACCCTCCCTGGGAAAGTCTACTCCAAGGTGCTGGAAAGGAGGGTTCGGCCGATAGTCGAACCTCAGATTGAAGAGGAACAATGCAGATTCCGCCCTGGTCGTGGAACAACGGACCAGCTTTTCACTCTTGCAAGGATCCTGGAGGGGGCTTGGGAGTATGCCCATCCGGTCTACATGTGTTTTGTGGATTTGGAGAAGGCATATGATCGGGTCCCTCGGGAAATACTGTGGGGGGTGCTGCGGGAGTACGGGGTGCGGGGGTCACTGTTGAGGGCCATCCAATCTCTCTACTCCCAAAGCAAGAGCTGTGTCCGGATTCTCGGTAGTAAGTCAGGCCTGTTCTCAGTGGGTGTTGGCCTCCGCCAGGGCTACGCTTTGTCACCCATCCTGTTTGTGATTTTCATGGACAGGATTTCAAGGCGTAGTCATGGAGGGGAGGGGTTTCAGTATGGTGGGCTCAGGATTGAATCGCTGCTGTTTGCAGATGATGTGGTCCTGTTAGCGTCATCAGTATGTGACCTTCAGCACTCACTGGATCGGTTTGCAGCGGAATGTGAAGCGGCTGGGATGAGGATCAGCACCTCCAAATCTGAGGCCATGGTTCTTAGCAGGAAACCGGTGGATTGTCTACTCCAAGTATGGAGGGAGTCCTTATCCCAAGTGAAGGAGTTCAAGTATCTCGGGGTCTTGTTCTCGAGTGAGGGGAGGATGGAGCATGAGATTGACAGGAGAATAGGTGCAGCAGGATCGGTATTGGGTGCACTTTGGCGCACCGTTGTAACCAAAAGAGAGCTGAGCCAGAAGGCAAAGCTCTCGATCTACCGATCAGTCTTCGTTCCTACCCTCACCTATGGCCATGAACAATGGGTAATGACCGAAAGGACGAGATCGCGAATACAAGCGGCCAAAATTAGTTTCCTCAGGAGGGTGGCTGGTATCTCCCTGAGGGATAGGGTGAGAAGCTCAGTCACTCGTGAGAGACTCGAAGTAGAGCCGCTGCTCCTTCGCGTAGAAAGGAGCCAGTTGAGGTGGTTCGGGCATCTAGTAAGGATGCTTCCTGGTCGCCTCCCGAGGGAGGTTTTCCAGGCACATCCAACTGGGAAGAGACCACGGGGCAGACCAAGGTACAGGTGGGGTGATTACATCTCCACACTGGCCTGGGAACGCCTCGGGATCCCCCAGTCAGACCTTGTCGATGTTGCCAGGGAGAGGAAGTTTGGAGTCCCCTGCTGAAGCTGCTACCTCCAAGACCCGATTACGGATAAGCGGGAGAAGATGGATGGATGGATATACTCATTACCGTATGACTGCACTGTACTGTATTCATATTATTTATATTATACTCATTACCGTATGACTGCACTGTACGGCACTACGGTGACTTTTAAAAGTCACTGTAGGATGAGATGTAGGGTTAACCTCCTCATCCTACAGCGGGTTATGTTGTTAGTTTGGTAAGTTTTAGATTGGGTGAGTTGTTAGATTTTTGTGTGGAAAATTGTGTGGCTTTTTTTCAGCTGCAAATGATACTGTCGTGAATCTGTCGGAATCAGAATTCCTTTATTTGTCACCCTTACATATTAAAAACAGACAGACTGTAACAGACTGTAACAGACTTACATAATACAAATATATATGCACACGTTATTATTAACAATAATAATAATAATAATAATATTAATAATAATAATCCAAATTATAATAAAAAAAATTATATTAAAAAACCTCATGGATCAAGAGGATTCTCAAATCATCTCGCGACCCCCCCCAAACCTAAATACGGAAGTTATGTTACATTAAGTGTTTTCCTCTCATAAAGCTGCTGGCTCAATAGAGAGAAAAACACTCAATGTCACATAACGTCCATAATGGAGGATTTAAGTTGAGATATTGACAGGTGAAAGTGCTAATGACAAGACATATGCCAGAGAAATTTGGTGATTATTAATCGCGGTTTTGTAACTCTTAGTTACGTTAAGTCTTTTCACGTTAAGCGATGCAAAGAAAGATCTATTCAAAACTCTCAATTTAAATGCACAACAATGCTTAACAAACCCAAGACAGCCATTAACTAATCAGTCAACAAGTGTGTGGAAACAAAATGTAACAACCAGCTCAACGAGACGCAACACTGAGACAAAACCAGCAAAGACAAATGAGTCTCACTAACCAATGATGTTCACTTGAAGACCAAATCCATTCTCCTGGAAAGATACCCGTTAGCCACGGGTATCTTTCCCAGTTGCTAGCCTGAAAATGGCGAACCTATAGCCTATAGCAACTTGATTCAGCTCAAGATTGTCTGGTGTTGGACGGCCTTTTTAATAATGTCCATCTTTACATTGAATGGTCGTCTTGAAAATGGTTCCGACAATAAATCGCAACGACATCATCTTCACCTGTTGCCATTTTGACGTAAAAAACCTACGTAGAAACAACGTAGCACGCTAGATCCACTCTCGCTCCAGCAAGTAGACCTTCTAGCTCCCTATAGGCCTATATCACGTTAGATTTGAAAGCCGGAAGTACCCGTTAAAAATCGCTGAAGCAGTGTATCCCAAGTTCCGGTTAATGCATTCAGCTTGGCATTCACCATGGAGGACAGTTATCACTGGACAACATCGCTGCATAACCTTCCAAAAGTCGTTCAAGACGATGTGGTTCAACTAGTGAATGAACACTCTAGAGCAGTGGTTCTTAACCTTTTTGGAGGTACTGAACCCCGCAAGTTTCATACGCACATTCACCGAACCCTTCGTTATTGGAAAAATAAAATATGATTTTTTCAAAATTGGACTGCCCGTCCTAAAGGGGGACCAAAGCGCTGAAAAAGTGTATGGTAGGCAGAAGCCAAAGCATTGATAGTAGTTTTTTATTAACTTTTTTACTATTATTAATAAATGCGAAAAAAAAGTATTTCACATACATCAAACAAAGACATAAATAACACAAACCTACTAAGTCCCTAACAAAGAGCCTGACTTATGGTTTATGTTCATCGTGAATAAGGACTGGGCGACATTGTTGACGTTTTGATTATTAAAAGTAGCGTATGTCACAAAATAAAGGTAGGCTAGTTCTTGTCTATTGACGTTTTGGTCATTAAAAGACCGCAGGCCGATAGCAGGTTTGTGTCACTTATGTCTTTGTTTGATGTATGTGAAATACTTGTATGTAAACATACATTATGGTATTATAATGTTCTTTTAACCTACGTAACCACATTGTTTTAAAAGCGCGGAGGTGGACAGTGGAGGTGAGTAGAGGTGACGTATGTCCGTTCTGAAGTGGAGCTCTGCCCATGAGTCTGCAGCCAGACGCTCTTGTACGAGTGAGGTGAACGGAACGGACACACACACAGTGTGTGTGTCTTGACCTCCGCTGAACCCCTGAGACTGACTCACCGAACCCCTGGGGTTCGATCAAACCCAGGTTAAGACCCACTGCTCTAGAGTCTACAGTGAAGAAGTCTAAATCCGAATCATACAATTCCCCGACATTGTGTCTTGTGGCTCTATCTGGATATATTGCCATATAACGAAGGAGATTTTGTGTAGGAGCAGAGGTATGCCTATGTATATAATATAGGCCATTTATTTGATGGATTTTGATTATTTCAATGTACCTTTTCATTTACGTGTTAATATGTAGTGTGCAGCTGTATATTTTCTAAAAGGGAATGCCTGTTATTCTTGTGAATATGAGTTGTCTTAAAATATAAGTGCTTGTGACATACTTGTGGCATTGAGTTAAAACCAAATTTGTATAAAATACCGCCCAGCCCTACTTGGGACCAGTGCTTTTAATCACACACATACCCGACATTATTAGCCTATTCCGCCCACTTTTCGAGACGCATATGCTCTCCTTGTCAAAGTGTAAACTGTAGACATACGCGCTACCCCTGAGAACATGAAACCAGGGACCTTCATCCTCCTTATCAGCCTCACACAAGACTTGTGGAGGAGTTTGTCTTTGGGTAAATGGTGTAAACTGAGGTAGGGCTGTCTGTGTTTAGACGTTGAGCAGCCGGTACACTACAACAACAGAGAGGAGAGGAGGGGACACAGTTTGTCACGTATCTGGGGTAACTACCGGAAGTAAGAGTACACTGCTCTGCGATTTTTAATGCTCCGGAAGAAGGAAGTGTGATATAGGCCTATTGAGCTGTGGGGAAATCTGAAAGAATACGCCCATTGGTTACAAATCACTATATGATTGGTTGATCAAATTGTCAATCCAAACGTACGCTCTCATTCAGTCGAAGGGCAAAAGTCATCAGGAATACTTTGGTTGAAGGATATTCTTCCCAGCAACCCAGAAAAATATCAGATTGGTTGATTCATTGTTTTTCCAACACAAAACCACTCAAATGCGTCGTGCATGGACCGAGAAAGACAAACAAATCAACGTAACTGTAATATAACACATAACAACACAGATACCATTCTTCATTTATTAATTTTATTAAAATTGTATTAAATTGTATTACATTATATTAATACAATTAATTAGATTTGTTTTTGTTTGGTCTGGGGTTCCAGGGTCTTCTCTGAGTACCTTGAAGGCCCTGACGCTTCACCACTGCTATACTTGATGTCAAAACCAAAGGCCTCTCCGCCGGCTGTCTGTCCAAAGGAAGCGTTTAGAGAGCGCTGTGCGCTGTGCTCTCCCCGCAGAGCGGCATCAACATGGTGGAGCTGCTGACGGAGAAGAAGAGAAGAGAAACCAAACACAAGCGTCAACAGGAGAAACAGAAGAAGGAAGCGCAGAAGGAAGCTAAGAAGGAAGCTAAGAAACAGGTACCACCTTGCACCAACACCCTGTCTGTGGATACTTGAAGATGAAGAAGAAGAGCGTGTGTTCTTGAAAAGCGGCCCCACTCTGACTCTCCATCCCCAGGTGGACCTCAACAGCAACACGCCCCGACCCCTCACCTCTTCACCCCAGAACAAAGGAAACCCCACCGACCCCGCCCTGACCGGCGGCCACCTCGGCGGCCGGGTGAACGCCGCCTTCCGGGACGACGACCGGGCGCCCGACCGGGTCTCGAACCTGTGTCCCGTGGACGATGAGGAGAGGGACCTGAAGAGCGCAGAGCGGCGTGTTACACACAGCGTCATCCTGGACCTGTCAACCACCAGCTTCCTGGACACGGTCACCGCCAACACACTCAGCAACGTAGGGAGGCTTTCATGGGCTCAGTGTTGGGTGTGTCAGCGCTGTGTCTTCACACGCTGGGAGGAGGCTGTAGAACACCTCCTCACAGGGAGGGCTTTACAGGGGACTGAAGAAGAGCTTTTACCGTGGATTGAATTCCTCAGCTACTGACATACGTGTACACACACACACACACACACACACACACACACACACACACACACACACACGGTCACACGTCTTTGTCGTTTACGTGCAGATATTCAAAGACTTCGGAGAGATTGACGTGTGTGTGTATCTGGCCGGCTGTCAAGGTGAGTAACAGACATAACACAAGGTCCTGCTGGCCCTGTACACCCACACACCCACACACACACCCACACCCCCCCCCCCCACACACACACACACACACACACACAAATACAGACACAAACACACACGAAAGCTCCAAGGGCAGTACATGAGGGGTGAATCCTGACCTTGTACAAATTTCCCTATAATCAAAGCAGTCTTTTGTAATATTTCTTCCTCTTGTGTGTGCGTGTGTGTGTGCGTGTGTGTGTCCTGTGTGTGTGTGTCCTGTGTGAGTGTGTGTGTGTGTGTGTGTGTGTGCTCCCCCCAGTGTGCGTGGTACAGCAGCTGAAGACAGCAGGGGTCTTCAGTGAGTCCATGTTATCCAGTCTGTTCGTCACGGTCCACGACGCCGTGCTCCACGCCCTGCGGGCCGACACCCTCAGGGAAGACCAGGTGAGACTGGACCCGCCCCCAGATGGGGCCTTCATTCATGAATGAACCCAGAACCAGACTCTAAGATGAATCTGTGTGTGTGTGTGTGTTTGTCAGGACCGGTTCTGCATCACCAAGATGTGACCACCAGGGGTCAGACATGTCCCTCCTGGCTCTCCGTCTGCTCCGCCTCAGATCTGCTGGCATCAGTGGCTTTGATTCCCCATTGGTCGCTCTTGACTCCTCCCCTTCCTCCTCCCCCCTCACTGTGGGGGAGAATGAACCACCATGACATGGCGGTTGGTTGCCACGGAGACAGCCAGAGCTGTTGCTTAGGAAACTGGCTTTTTATGATAGTTTAATGAGATAGAGGCAAAACGTCCCTGAAGCCCCCCCCCCCCCTCTCTCTCTCTCTCTGTCTCTCTCTCCCCCCCCTCTCTCTCTCTCTCTGTCTCTCTCTCTCTCTCTCTCTCTCTCTCTCTCTCTTTCTCTCTCTCTCTGGTGGTTCTGAGGCAGGGGTGCGAGGCTGTGTTGGAGAATGAGGCTCAACATTAATAGGATTCTGTATTTATAGCCTCTGATGGAGTAAGGAGGCAGTGAGACTAGCAACACACCGTCAACACACAAAGGTGTGTGTGTGTGTGTGTGTGAGAGAGTGTGTGTGAATGTACGATTCAGTCCGTTTAAAGCCAAGTTAGAGTGGCGACTTGTCGACCACATTCAGTCCTTCTCCGGAACGTTCCCTCTCATTCACACATGCTGTTCACTTCTTAGTTCTACTCAACACACCAGAGCTGTCAGCTTATTCCAGGTTTTGCGCTCAAACTCCATTCAGCGTGCACAGACCAGCTGTGTGTGAGTGTATCAGTAGTTACTGACCATTGGACAGATGCTTCATATCTTCCATAACACAATCCATGTTGAACAGAACACCCGTCTGTCTGTGATATGTCTTCTGAAAGCTGTAATGTTATTATTATAGATCATATCAACAGCAGCCCTCACAGGATACGGCTGGTATTACCATATGTATGTTCACTGCATATGAACCATGTCAAGGGGACATTCAGATCATATCTTTGTCACTGTTGTAAATATATGCCCCGATATTTCTTTTTGAACTCAAAATCTGTATTATATTTGTAATATATATGTATTATATATGTATTATTTGTCTTATTCAGATTCAGATTCAGATTCAGATTACTTTATTAATCCCGAGGGAAATTAAGGTGCAACAGTTGACACAGGGGGAATAAATGCACACACAAAAATACTAATACCTATGCCTTATATACAGTATGTAATATATATGTAATATAAATTATTATTTTTTATATATGTAATATATATACATTATGTATTTTATATATATAAATATATATATGTATATATATGTATATGTATATATACAGTATGTATGTTTGTATCTCAGCTCCCGTGAGTCCAGGAAGATGTTGATGATTATAATTCTATTATCTGGTAGTTTATTATCTGTACATGAAGTGTAAATAAGTCACCACACTTTATCTCATGGTCTCATCCTTTATTGCGTCTTCCTGAGAACAGGATCAGTGTGGGTGAGAGGTCAGAGGTCACCCCTCCTCCACTTACAGGTCAAACACTGAAGCTTCATGTTCTCCTTCGACACTAAGGGACACTTGACTTTAGATTTTTCCAAATCATTTGAAGTGAAAGTGGAAGTCTGACTGCTTCCAATGAGAACTATAGAACCATACCGCAGAACAAAGAACCAATACTTGGGTCAAAGGTCATCCCGCACGCACACACTGTGAAGACGCATGCATACGCATAACACCCCCACACACACACACATGCGCGCGCGCGCACACACACACACACACACACACACACACACACACACACACACACACACACACACTTTTAATGGCAAACACTTAGGTCTTTCATTGAGTTTGTTTATGACTATTTACTTTTCTTGGATTTTTGGAATCTTCCACATGCATCCACCGAGGGGCGGGGCCTCTTATGGTTGATGTCACCGGCGGGGGTCTGGGGGGCGGGGCCTCTTATGGATGATGTCGCCGGCGGGGGTCTGGAGGCGGGGATGAACGGCGAGAGGCGGGGTTCACATCAGACGGCACGTAGAGGCGCAGTGCAAAGAGCAGAATGAAGAGCAGCGAGGTAGAGAGACTGGAGAGAGCAGCTCTGTCTGTCTGTCTGTGTCTGTATGTCTGTCTGTATCTGTGTATCTGTCTGTCAGTCTGTCTGTGTGTGTGTGTCTGTCTGTGTATCTGTGTCTGTCAGTGTGTCTATATCTGTGTGTGTGTCTGTCTGTCTGCGTGTCTGCCTGTCTGTCTGTTGAGTATGTTACTTCTGCCATCCGGTCTTTGGTCTGGGTGGGGGTGGTCGATAGGATTGAGGCTGAGGCTCGTGTATTTCTGTGTTGTGTGAGAGAGAGAGAGAGAGCGCTGCTCGGTTCTGTTGGGCGCTGGCGGTCAGATGACACTCTCGAAGAGTAGCGAGCTCTTTGCAGGAGGCAGCAGCTTGGCCTCGGCCTCGGGGGCCAGGTACTCCATGTGGTGTCGGCCCCACACCGGGGTGGTCAGGTGCTGCCACCGCTGGGAGGGAGAGAGACAGACCAGACAACACTGATGAGGGACAGAGAGACAGACCAGACAACGCTCTCTTGGTACTAGGGATATGAAGGAGGAAGAGACACAGACCTCTCTTAGCCAGGAGAAGATAGCAGCAGGAAGGACTTTTTTTAAACAGAGGAAGTCTAGCAGTCAAAGGAGACTGTAGTAGTCAGACATTCAGAGAAGATGATTCAGGATCTCTGATGGGCTCCAAGCGGAAGGCTTCCTGCAGTAGAGTGCTAGAGCCCTTAGGGGCTATGCCCTGCTCAACGGATGTCTGGCAATGGCAGAAGTTGCCGGGTTTTTGCTCGGAGTGGCCGGGTTCCTAGGAGTAAACAGTGGCGAGGTGTCCTTGAGCAGCACACTAGAGGCTGGCCTCAGAGGCTGCTCCCTTGTGTGACTGAAGATATCAATCAGAGGCTGTGAGCCACCTCAGTGACCAGAAATACGGCCTTCTGCGTTACTGCCTATTTAATATTTATATTAACAAATGACAACTGTCTGTACGGTATGGATGGGAACGCTTCACGAACATCTGAACAACTCAACCTACTACTCCAAAAACTACAGAGAGAGAGAGAGAGAGAGAGAGAGAGAGAGAGAGAGAGAGAGAGAGAGAGAGAGAGAGAGAGAGAGAGAGAGAGAGAGAGAGAGAGAGAGAGAGAGAGGAGAGAGAGAGAGAGAGAGAGAGAGAGAGGAGAGAGAGAGAGAGAGAGAGAGAGAGAGAGAGAGTCTGACCTCCCTGAAGGAGCCTTTGCAGCGCAGCAGCTTGTAGAGGACGGTGATGGGGATACAGAGCATGGAGGAGAGAGCCAGGGCCCAGCCCAGAGCCTCGCCCCACCACGGGTAGACGTAGGACATGTTGTAGGTCAGAGGCTTGTAGTTCACCACGTGGAACAGGAACAGGCCCTGCAAAAACAGCTTTTGTGTTGACTGTTTGTATTCTTGTTGACTGTATTGGTGTTGACTGTATTCTTGATGACTGTATTTATAACCCGATGAGCAGGCAGTCAGTCCTACAGTCTATCTGGGGTGAATTCTTATCTTCTATGATCTTAATGATTATTAGTTCCGATATGTCCTGAATCCAGGATTGATTTTGAATTGTGATACCATATCCTGCTGTGATAGGAGCACATGGAGAGGGGTGTGTGTGTGTGTGTGTGTGTGTGTGTGTGTGTGTGTGTGGGGGGGGGGGAGGCGTACCACACAGACGAGGGGTGTGATGTAGGACCAGCACCACTTCATGTAGGGGAGGGGCCGATAGCCAATCATACGGGCTACATCATCCATGAAGCGGTCGGCACCTGGTGGAGAGAGAGAGAGAGAGAGAGAGAGAGAGAGAGAGAGAGAGAGAGAGAGAGGAGAGAGAGAGAGAGAGAGAGAGAGAGAGAGAGAGAGAGAGAGAGAAAGAAGGGGGAGACTGATAAGATAGGTGTTGTGGCTATGAAGGTGTTATGTGTGTGTGTGTGTGTGTGTGTGTGTGTGTGTGTGTGTGTGTGTGTGTGTGTGTGTGTGTGTGTGTGTGTGTGTGTGTGTGTGTGTGTGTGTGATCTCTCACCGTAGACCCAGGCCACCACCACACACTCCCAGAAGGCCTGCCATAGGAGGGTGATGCCGCTGGCAGAGTAGTAGTCAAACAGCTGGAAAACATACATGCCTCCCTGCACACACACACACACACACACACACACACACACACACACACACACACACACACACACACACACACACACACACACACACACACACACACACACACACACACACACACACACACACACACACACACACACACACATACACACTTATCATTTGTATCCTTGGGTGACCCATTTCACATTTAACTTATTTCATCGCCGTAAATCCGTTCTGATTATGGTTTCATTACATCATCATCACGGTATCATAAACACTGAGGTCCCCCGTGTAGCGGTAGGGGAGGCGGTTACCTCGGTAACCATGGACATGTCAATCAGGAAACAGACGAAGCAACAGAAGGCCACGACCACCTCCCGCCTCACGGAGCCCAGGGCCGACTTAGGGGGCAGCATGTCGAGGATACCAGTTATCAGACCCTCCACCCCCACAAACTGAGAGAGAGAGAGAGAGAGAGAGAGAGAGAGAGAGAGAGAGAGAGAGAGAGAGAGAGAGAGAGAGAGAGAGAGAGAGAGAGAGAGAGAGAGAGAGAGAGAGAGGGAGGGGGAGAGGGGGAGAGCGAGAGAGGGCGGGAGAGGGAGAGAGGGTGGGAGAGGGAGAGAGGGAGAGAGAGAGGGGGGAGAGAGAGAGAGAGAGAGGGTGGGAGAGGGAGAGAGGGAGAGAGGGAGAGAGGGGGAGAGAGCGGGAGAGAGCGAGAGAGAGAGAGAGAGAGGGTGGGAGAGGGAGAGAGAGGGAGAGAGCGGGAGAGAGAGAGAGAGAGAGAGAGAGAGAGAGAGAGAGAGAGAGAGAGAGAGAGAGAGAGAGAGAGAGAGAGAGAGAGAGAGAGAGAGAGGGTGGGAGAGGGAGAGAGAGAGAGAGAGGGAGAGACAATGAACAAGGACAGGATAATGATTATTCAGCGGTTTCTACTTTCCTATGAATAAAGTGTGGCGCGTTAGAGAGCTCCAGCCTCTTGGTCAGCAGACCAACTCTTACAATAAACCACATTCCACAGCCTTTTGAATGGCTAGTGTAGCACTGGATGCTGCCACTAGGGGGTGAGGGAGGGTGAGGGGGGAGGGAGGGTGAGGGGTGAGGGGGGAGGGAGGGTGAGGGGGGAGAGGGAGGGAGGGTGAGGGGGGAGAGGGAGGGTGAGGGAGGGTGAGGGGTGAGGGAGGGGGAGGGTGAGGGGTGAGGGGGTGAGGGTGAGGGGTGAGGGAGGGTGAGGGGTGAGGGGGGTGAGGGGTGAGGGGGGAGGAGGGTGAGGGGGGAGGGAGGGTGAGGGAGGGTGAGGGGTGAGGGGGAGGGAGGGTGAGGGGTGAGGGAGGGTGAGGGGTGAGGGGGGAGGGAGAGGGTGAGGGTGAGGGGTGAGGGAGGGTGAGGGGGGTGAGGGGTGAGGGGGGTGAGGAGGGTGAGGGGTGAGGGGTGAGGGGGGTGAGGGGTGAGGGAGGGTGAGGGGGGTGAGGAGGGTGAGGGGGAGAGGGAGGGTGAGGGGTGAGGGAGGGTGAGGGGGTGAGGGAGGGTGAGGGGTGAGGGGTGAGGGGGGAGAGGGAGGGTGAGGGGTGAGGGGGGGTGAGGGGGGAGAGAGAGACGTAAGACAGATGAGGAGATGGAAAGAGAGCGACAGAACGAGTGAGTGGAGACACTCGCTCTCTGTTGGGACTCAGACAAGAGGCTCATTGACAAATCACACACACACACACACACACACACACACACACACACACACACACACACACACACACACACACACACACACACACACACACACACACACACACACACACACACACACACACACACACACACACACACACACACACACACACCAAATTGAATTGACCCACTGAGACCACCATTGTAGGAATGTAGGTGTATAGAGATGCAAGATTCATACGGAATAATTCTTTCTATGCTTTCAATGGACGTTGTGAGAGCGCGCGTGTGTGTGTGTGTGTGTGTGTGTGTGTGCGTGTGTGTGTGCGTGTGTGTGTGTGTGCGTGTGTGTGTGTGTATGTGTGTGCGAGCGCGTGTGTATGTGGTGTGTGTGTGTGCGTGTGTGTGTGTATGTGTGTGCGAGCGCGTGTGTATGTGGTGTGTGTGTGTGCGTGTGTGTGTGTGTGTATGTGTGTGTGTGTGTGTGTGTGTGTGTGTGTGTGCGAGCGCGTGTGTGTGTGTATGTGGTGTATGTGTGTGTGTGTGTATGTGTGCGAGTGCGTGTGTGTATGTGGTGTGTGTGTGTGTGTGTGTGTATGTGTGCGAGCGCGTGTGTGTATGTGGTGTGTGTGTGTGTGTGTATGTGTGCGAGCGCGTGTGTGTATGTGGTGTGTGTGTGTGTGTGTGTGTATGTGTGCGAGCGTGTGTGTGTATGTGGTGTGTGTGTGTGTGTGTATGTGTGCGAGCGCGTGTGTGTATGTGGTGTGTGTGTGTGTGTGTGTATGTGTGTGTGCGAGCGCGTGTGTGTGTGTGTGTGTGTATGTGTGCGAGCGCGTGTGTGTATGTGGTGTGTGTGTGTGTGTGTATGTGTGCGAGCGCGTGTGTGTATGTGGTGTGTGTGTGTGTGTGTGTATGTGTGCGAGCGCGTGTGTGTGTGTGTGTGTGTATGTGTGCGAGCGCGTGTGTGTATGTGGTGTGTGTGTGTGTGTATGTGTGCGAGCGCGTGTGTGTATGTGGTGTGTGTGTGTGTGTGTGTGTATGTGTGCGAGCGCGTGTGTGTATGTGGTGTGTGTGTGTGTGTGTGTGTGTATGTGTGCGAGCGCGTGTGTGTATGTGGTGTGTGTGTGTGTGTGTGTATGTGTGCGAGCGCGTGTGTGTATGTGGTGTGTGTGTGTGTGTGTGTATGTGTGCGAGCGCGTGTGTGTATGTGGTGTGTGTGTATGTGTGTTACCTGGCTGTCCAGCCCGAGGACCAGCAGCATGAAGAAGAAGAGGGCGGCCCAGACCGGAGCCAGGGGCATGAGGGTGACGGCCTTGGGGTAGGCGATGAAGGCCAGGCCCGGACCTGCACAGGAAGTGGAAGCGGGTTAGAGGAACTGCGTAGAACGGGACGTCCTTCTCACTACCGCCCCTCTGGCCACTCAGTGAACTTCGGCCCGTCCCGGAACAGTACAGCACAGTAACACTCATGAACTAATGTCAGTTATAGTCAGAAATATGAATTAAATAAAACATTGTACAGATCTTATGAAAGAACTGACTTTTTTCCGCACAAATAGAACAAATGGAACAAATGGAACAAATGGAACAAATAGAACAAATAGATCTGAACAAAGAGAAGTTGAATTTTTATTATTATTATTTTTTAGTTTAGTTTAGTTTGTGGTTATTTAGTTTTTAGGTATTAGTATATTTTGTGTGCATTTATTCCCCGTTTCAACTGTTGCACCTAATTTCCCTCGGGATAAATAAAGTTATCTTGAATCTTGAATTGAATTACAACCCGTTTCTCTCTCTAAAGCCCTTTATCCACGCTACAGGCTATGGACGCTTAGCTACCTGGTCTAAAACCCCCAACTAAAGAACCAGCCCAGAGCCGGGAGCTGGCCCAGGGTCCACTGAACTAAAGAACCAGCCCAGAGCCGGGAGCTGGCCCAGGGTCCACTGAACTAAAGAACCAGCCCAGAGCCGGGAGCTGGCCCAGGGTCCACTGAACTAAAGAACCAGCCCAGAGCCGGGAGCTGGCCCAGGGTCCACTGAACTAAAGAACCAGCCCAGAGCCGGGAGCTGGCCCAGGGTCCACTGAACTAAAGAACCAGCCCAGAGCCGGGAGCTGGCCCAGGGTCCACTGAACTAAAGAACCAGCCCAGAGCCGGGAGCTGGCCCAGGGTCCTCACCGCTCTCCGCCACCTTGCTGATGTCCACTCCTTGTTCTGCTGCCATGAAGCCCAGCACTGAGAACACCACGAAGCCAGCAAAGAAACTGGTCCCACTGTTGATGAGGGCCAGAACAAAAGCATCCCTACAGAGAGAGAGAGAGAGAGAGAGAGAGAGAGAGAGAGAGAGAGAGAGAGAGAGAGAGAGAGAGAGAGAGAGAGAGGAGAGAGAGAGAGAGAGAGAGAGAGAGAGAGAGAGAGAGAAGAGAGAGAGAGAGGAGATAATGGAGCATTACAGTAAGCTTTTAGATGCTGTTGATGATGAGATATTGACATGAGAAGACGAGAGCGTTTCCACTACGAGACGCTGGGTGGACCGGCTGATCAATAGTCATTTAGCGGACCTGTGTCATGTGTGTCTGTGCGTGTGTGCGTGTGCGTGTGTCCGTGCGTGCGTGTGCGTGTGTCCGTGTGCGTGTGTGTGTGGGTGTGTGTGTGGATCAGGTAAAGCTCTCGGTGGGCGGTGGGTAAACACAGGGCTCTATTCAGCCTCTCCTACAGACGGCCCGACCCAAATGCCACAAAACTTGATTCACGGCTGACGGTGAGTCACGGCCCGGGTCACGGTGTGTCACCCCCGCCCCCCCCTCACCCTCCCCCCCTCTCCCTCTCCCTCCCCCCCCCCCCCCCCCTCTCCACGCCCCCCTCTCCCTCACCCCCCCCCTCTCCACGCCCCCCTCTCCCTCACCCCCACCCTCCACAGGGAACAACCGTGACTGTGGCGTCACCGCTCCCAGAATAGAGCGGTCGCCTGGTGCACAAACATCACAAAGACCTGAAAGGCTGCAGCAACGCAGTGCAGCTGTAGCTGTAGCAGTAGCTGTAGCAGTAGCTGTAGCAGTAGCAGTAGCAGTAGCTGTAGCAGTAGCTGTAGCAGTAGCTGTAGCTGTAGCAGTAGCTGTAGCAGTAGCTGCAGCAACGCAGTGCAGCTGTAGCTGTAGCAGTAGCTGTAGCAGTAGCTGTAGCTTTAGCAGTAGCTGTAGCAGTAGCTGTAGCAGTAGCTGTAGCAGTAGCAGTAGCTGTAGCTTTAGCAGTAGCTGTAGCAGTAGCTGTAGCAGTAGCTGTAGCAGTAGCTGTAGCTTTAGCAGTAGCTGTAGCAGTAGCTGTAGCAGTAGCAGTAGCTGTAGCTGTAGCAGTAGCTGTAGCAGTAACTGTAGCAGTAGCAGTAGCTGTAGCTTTAGCAGTAGCTGTAGCAGTAGCAGTAGCTGTAGCTTTAGCAGTAGCTGTAGCAGTAGCTGTAGCAGTAGCAGTAGCTGTATTCTCAGCAGTAGCAGTAGCTGTAGCTGTAGCAGTAGCAGTAGCAGTATTCTCAGAAGTAGCAGTAGCAGTAGCTGTAGCAGTAGCAGTAGCAGTAGCTGTAGCTGTAGCAGTAGCTGTAGCTGTAGCAGTAGCTGTAGCAGTAACTGTAGCAGTAGCTGTATTCTCAGCAGTAGCAGTAGCAGTAGCTGTAGCTGTAGCTGCAGCAGTAGCAGTAGCTATAGCTGTAGCAGTAGCAGTAGCTGGAGACTATTACAGCAGCAGCAGCAGCAGCTGTCTTAAGCCCTTAACTCAACAGGGTGAATGGTTAGGCTGCATTAGTGCCACAAGCTGGACCTCTAGTGACACTGAATGAGACAATAGGACTGATGTCCACTCAATAGAGCTGGAAGGAGACCAGCATACTGCAGTGGGAGTAGGGCAGAGAGAGAGAGGGGGAGGGAGGGAGGGATAGGGAGAGAGGGGAGAGGAGGGAAGTCATCTTCTAACTTCCTATTTCGGTCAAAAAAGAGAAATAGCCGAGAGGAAGCGTCTCTGGGAGCGTCTGGTGAGGATCAGCTGGTTGGTTATCAACTTAGAGAGTTCTCATATCTCTTATGTTAGAGTGTTTACATACCTCTTCCTTCTGAGGGCTCAGCAGATGGAATAACAATGGGGAGAGTAGCTACTATGATACTACTACTATAAAACTACTATGATACTACTACTATGATACTACTACTATAAAACTACTATGATACTACTACTATGATACTACTACTATGATACTACTACTATAAAACTACTACTATGATACTACTACTATGATACTACTACTATAAAACTACTATGATACTGCTACTATAAAACTGCTATGATATGACTATGACACTACTACTATGATACTACTACTATAAAACTACTATGATACTACTACTATAATACTACTACTATGATACTACTACTACTATAAAACTGCTATGATACTACTATAATACTACTACTATGATACTACTATGAACTACTACTATGATACTACTACTAGGATACTACTACTATGATACTACTACTATGATACGACTACTAGAATACTACTACTAGGATACTACTATGATACTACTACTATAATACTACTACTATGATACGACTACTAGTATACTACTACTAGGATACTACTATGATACTACTACTATAATACGACTATGAAACTACTACTATGATACTACTAGGATAATACTACTATAATACTACTATGATACTACTACTAGGATACTACTACTATGATACAACTACTAGGATACTACTATGATACTACTACTATAATACTATGATACTACTATGATACAATAACTATGATACTACTACTTTAATACTACTATGATGCTATAATTGTATTACTATATTATACTACTATTACTATATTATACTATTTACTATGATACTACTACTATGATACTACTACTAGGATACTACTACTATGATACAACTACTAGGATACTACTACTAGGATACTACTACTATAATACTATGATACTACTACTATGATACTACTACTATAATACTACTATGATACTACTACTATGATACTACTAGGATAATACTACTATAATACTACTACTATGATACTACTATAATACTACTACTATGATACTACTATGATACAATAACTATGATACTACTACTTTAATACTACTATGCTACTACTATGATGCTATAATTGTATTACTATATTATACTACTATTACTAGATTATACTATTTACTATGATACTACTACTATGATACTACTACTAAGATACTACTACTATGATACTACTACTATGATACGACTACTAGGATACTACTACTAGGATACTACTATGATACTACTGCTATAATACTATAATACTACTACTATGATACTACTCCTGATACTACTACTATAATACTACTATGATACAACAACTATGATACTACTATGATACTACTACTAGGATACTACTAGGATACTACTACTAGGATACTACTACTATACTACTACTATGATACTACTACTAGGATACTACTACTATGATACTACTACTACTATAATACTACTATGATACAATAACTATGATACTACTATGATACTACTAATAAATGATATTTATAATGCACTTTTAATTTGCGTGGGCAAAACTCAAAGTGCTAAAACTACTAAGTACTACTTTAATACTACTATGCTACTACTATGATGCTACAATTTTTTTATTACTATATTATACTACTATTACTATGTTATACTATGATACTACTACTATAATACTACTATGATACAATAACTATGATACTACTATAATACTACTACTATGATACTACTACTATAAAACTGCTATGATAGTACTATAATACTACTACTATGATACTACGACTATGATACTACTAATAGGATACTACTATGATACGACTACTAGGATACTACTATGATACTACTACTATAATACTACTATGATACTACTACTAGGATACTACTACTATGATACTACTACTATGATACGACTACTAGGATACTACTATGATACTACTACTATGATATGACTACTAGGATACTACTATGATACTACCACTATAATACTACTATGATACTACTACTATGATACAACTACTAGGATACTACTACTATGATACTACTAGGATAATACTACTATACTACTAGGATACTACTATTAGGATACTACTACTATGATACTACTACTATGATACGACTACTAGGACACTACTATGATACTACTACTATAATACTACTACTATGATACTACTAGGATACTACTACTATGATACTACTAGGATACTACAATAACTCTGATACTACTATGATACTACTAATAAATTATATTTATAATGCACTTTTAATTTGCGTGGGCAAAACTCAAAGTGCTAAAATTACTAAGTACTACTTTAATACTACTATGCTACTACTATGATGCTACAATTTTATTTACTACAATAAAGAGTATACAATCCTCAAGATTTAGAATTAACTATGATACTACTATGATACTACTACTGTGATACTACTATGTTTTTAACTACTACTGTGATACTTCTATGATACTACTACTGTGATACTACTGTTATGATACTACTACTATGATACGACTACTAGGATACTACTACTATGATACGACTACTATGATACTACTACTATGATATGACTACTAGGATACTACTACTAGGATACTACTATGATACTACTACTATAATACTATGATACTACTACTATGATACTGCTACTATGATACTACTACTATAATACTACTATGATACAATAACTATGATACTACTACTTTAATACTACTATGCTACTACTATGATGCTATAATTGTATTACTATATTATACTACTATTACTATATTATACTATTTACTATGATACTACTACTATGATACTATTACTAGGATACTACTACTAGGATACTACTATGATACTACTACTACTATGATACTACTACTATAATACTACTATGATACAATAACTATGATACTACTATGATACTACTAATCAATTATATTTATAATGCACTTTTAATTAGCGTGGGCAAAACTCAAACTATGTTACTACTACTTTAATACTACTATGATGCTACAATTGTATTACTATATTATACTACTATTACTATGTTATACTACTATGATACTACTACTATAATACTACTATGATACAATAACTATGATACTACTACTACTATAAAACTGCTATGATACTACTATAATACTACGACTATGATACTACGACTATGATACTACTATGATACTACTACTAGGATACTACTACTATGATACTACTACTATGATACGACTACTAGGATACTACTATGATACTACTACTATAATACTACTATGATACTACTACTAGGATACTACTACTATGATACTACTATAATACTACTACTAGGATACTACTACTAGGATACTACTATTAGGATACTACTACTATGATACTACTACTAGGATACTACTACTAGGATATGACTACTAGGATACTACTACTAGGATACTACTATGATACTACTATTAGGATACTACTACTATGATATGACTACTAGGATACCACTATACTACTACTAGGATACTACTATTAGGATACTACTACTATGATACTACTACTAGGATACTACTACTACTATGATACGACTACTAGGACACTACTATGATACTACTACTATAATACTACTATGATACTACTACTATGATACTACTACTACTAGGATACTACTACTATACTACTACTAGGATACTACTACTATACTACTACTAGGATACTACTACTATGATACTACTACTACTGATACTACTATACTACTACTATAATACTACTATGATACAATAACTATGATACTACTATGATACTACTAATCAATTATATTTATAATGCACTTTTAATTTGCGTGGGCAAAACTCAAAGTGCTAAAACTACTAAGTACTACTTTAATACTACTATGCTACTACTATGATGCTACAATTTTATTTACTACAATAAAGAGTATACAATCCTCCAGATTTAGAATTAACTATGATACTACTATGTTTTTAACTACTACTGTGATACTTCTATGATACTACTACTGTGATACTACTGTTATGATACTACTACTATGATACTACTATGATACTACTACTAGGATAATACTACTATAATACTACTATTATACGACTACTAGGATACTACTACTAGGATACTACTATGATACTACTACTGTGATACTACTACTGTGATACTACTATGATACTACTACTGTGATACTACTGTGATACTACTGCTATGATACTACTACTGTGATACTACTGTGATACTACTACTGTGATACTACTATGACACTACTAGGATAATACTACTATGATACTACAATAATACAACTATGATACTACTAGGATAATACTACTATAATACTACTACTAGGATACTACTACTATGATACTACCACTATGATACTACCACTATGATACTACTACTATAATACTACTATGATATTACTACAATAATACTACTATGATACTACTAGGATACTACTACTATGATAATACTACTATAATACTACTATGACACTACCACTATGATACTACTGTGATACTACTACTATGATACTACTGTGATACTACTGCTATGATACTACTATGACACTACTACTATGACACCTCACACTACTTTGTATGGGGATGCGATTACACACTCCCATCTCTGAGGCTCCAGCCTCCGGAGTGTGGTGAGAGCTGTCCTGTTCAGACGGAGGCGTCTGCATCGCATCCTCACAACCCAAAAGGAATCCCCGCGCCTACAAGACCACATCTCAGCAAGACATGAATTAAATGGAAGGCAGAATTGTAATTATAGTCAGATTGAATGGTGCATTAATGATGGGGGAGTGGTATTGATAAACCTATTGACTATATTTCTGATATGGATAAACCTATGAACAATATCGTTTTTGCCAGCTTCCTGTCCTGCCTTTGGCAGCAGCTACAGTTTTGCTTTAGGCCCGGATTATATGTTTATGTTCCTAATATTAGCAGCAGCCTCACCTGTCTCCAGTCAGACTGATTTGAGTGAGGCACACCTGTGGGTCTTTGGTAAATAAGGGGTTAAAGCAGCCACCAAAACACATGTGTCTGGTTGTCGTCAAAGCCCAGAAACGCCACTTTAGACGCAGGTAGCAGGGTGCTGCTATACCCCCCCCCCCCCCCCCCACCAGGGAAAATGATGACCTACACCAAATAATGACATAGAACCCATGTATGGTTTCTAGACCTTCAACTTGTGCTCATCCGGTTACAGTACAGAGTCTCTTCTCTTACTGGTAGCAGTTGTTG
>CM051013.1:555000-562500 GCA_027704905.1 Muraenolepis orangiensis | reverse complement strand
TGGTCAACCCTTAACCCTTAAGTGTCTGGTAGGCCATAACCCTAAAGTGTCTGGTCAACCCTTAACCCTTAAGTGTCTGGTCAACCCTTAACCCTTAAGTGTCTGGTCAACCCTTAACCCTTAAGTGTCTGGTAGGCCTTAACCCTAAAGTGTCTGGTCAACCCTTAACCCTTAAGTGTCTGGTCAACCCTTAACCCTTAAGTGTCTGGTCAACCCTTAACCCTTAAGTGTCTGGTCAACCCTTAACCCTTAAGTGTCTGGTCAACCCTTAAGTGTCTGGTAGGCCTTAACCCTAAAGTGTCTGGTCAACCTTTAACCCTTAAGTGTCTGGTCAGCCCTTAACACTAAACGCACCAGTGGCGACAATGAGGAAAAAGACTCGAGCAGGAGAAGGAGCAGGAGAAGGAGGAGGAGCAGGAGGAGGAAGAGGAGCAGGAAGAGGAGGAGGAGCAGGAAGCAGGAGGAGGAGCAGGAGGAGGAGCAGGAGGAGGAAGAGGAGCAGGAAGAGGAGGAGGAGCAGGAGGAGGAGCAGGAAGAGGAGGAGGAGCAGGAAGAGGAGGAGGAGCAGGAGCAGGAAGAGGAGCAGGAAGAGGAGGAGGAGCAGGAAGAGGAGCAGGGAGAGGAGGAGGAGCAGGAAGAGGAGGAGGAGCAGGAGGAGGAGCAGGAGGAGGAGCAGGAGCAGGGAAGAGGAGCAGGAAGAGGAGGAGGAGCAGGAAGAGGAGGAGGAGCAGGAGGAGAAGAAGGAGCAGGAGGAGGAGTAGAAGGAGGAGGAGCAGGTCTAGGAAAAGCAGGAGGAGGAGCAGGAGTAGGAAGAAGAGGAGAAGGAGGAGGAGGAGGAGCAGGAAGAAGAGGAGCAGGAGGAGGAGTAGCAGAAGGAGGAGGACCAGGTCTAGGAAAAGCAGGAGGAGCAGGAAGAAGAGGAGCAGGAGGAGCAGGTCTAAGAGGAGCAGGAGGAGGAGAAACTTACTCCCAGAACTCGATGACCGGAGAACGCATTCCCTCCACTTCACCGCAGGAGCCGTTGAAGAGGAGCTGGGCGGCGGACATGTTGAACGGTGGAGGGGGCGTGGCCGACGGGGGGGGGGAGAGGAGGAGGAGGGAGGAGGGGGAGGCCGCGGCGTCGCGGGACGAGGAGGCGCGGCCGTAACAGGCGCGGCGGAAGTCCTGCGTGCAGTTTGGCGTGTTCCAGGGGTGTCCGCAGGTGGCCCAGGGCAGAGGGCTGCTGAAGGAGTGCAGCAGGAAGTATAAACCCCAGACCAGGATCATGATGTAGTACGTGTTACAGAAGAACACGATGACCATGGACGCCAGGCCCAGACCTGGCAACACGGGGTTAACCCTGAATTAACATTAACACACGGAACAGCCTGGAAGTCATTGGCTCATGGTCTTCACCAGGAGGACGGAGAGAGGGAGGGAGGGAGAGAGGGAGGGAGGGAGGGAGGGAGATCAGTGTGTTTATCTGTGTGTGGTCCTGCATCTTTGAAAAATAGCTTACTCTTACACCACATGATACACATGATCACACATGATAACACCCTCTCTCTCTCTCACACACACACACACACACACACACACACACACACACACACACACACACACACACACACACACACACACACACACACACACACACACACACACACACACACACACACACACACACACACACACACACACACACACACACACACACACACACACACACACACACACACACACACACACACACACACACACACACACACACACACACCCAGACCCAGACCCAGACCCAGACCCAGAGTGATCCACTGACCTTTGAAGAGGGGTGCTATGTTCCAGGCAGACACCCCTCCCTTCTTCATGAACTGACCCAGAGCGATCTCCAGGAAGAACACAGGGATCCCTCCAATGAACACCATCAGCATGTAGGGGATGAGGAACACACCTGCCAACACAGAGCACCACCCGTCACACACACATACAGGAGCACCACCCGTCACACACACACAGGAGCACCACCCGTCACACACACACAGGAGCACCACCCGTCACACACACACACAGGAGCACCACCCGTCACTCACACACACACACAGGAGCACCACCCATCACTCACACACACACAGGAGCACCACCCGTCACACACACACAGGAGCACCACCCGTCACACACACATACAGGAAGACCACCCGTCACACACACACACACAGGAGCACCACCCGTCACACACACACACACAGGAGCACCACCCGTCACACACACACAGGAGCACCACCCGTCACACACACACACACACAGGAGCACCACCCGTCACACACACACACAGGAGCACCACCCGTCACACACACACAGGAGCACCACCCGTCACACACACACACACACAGGAGCACCACCCGTCACACACACACACAGGAGCACCACCCGTCACACACACACACAGGAGCACCACCCGTCACACACACACACACAGGAGCACCACAGAGAGAGAGAGAGAGAGAGAGAGAGAGAGAGGAGAGAGAGAGAGAGAGAGAGAGAGAGAGAGAGAGAGAGAGAGAGAGAGAGAGAGAGAGAGAGAGAGAGAGAGAGAGAGAGAGAGAACAGTGCTGCAGTGTCTGACAGCAGGATCATCTTCAGGATTGGGAATCCAGTCTTCACTGGACGTATTTTGAACACCATGTGACCTCAGGTAGCCTCATATCACACCATGTGACCTCAGGTAGCCTCATCGCACACCATGTGACCTCAGGTAGCCTCATCTCACACCATGTGACCTCAGGTAGCCTCATATCACACCATGTGACCTCAGGCTAAGCCTCATCATGCACACCATGTGACCTCAGCTAGCCTCATCTCACACCATGTGACCTCAGGTAGCCTCATATCACACCATGTGACCCCAGGTAGCCACATCGCACAGCATGTGACCTCAGGTAGCCTCATCTCACACCATGTGACCTCAGGTAGCCTCATATCACACCATGTGACCTCAGGTAGCCTCATCGCACACCATGTGACCTCAGCTATCCTCATCTCACACCATGTGACCTCAGGTAGCCTCATCTCACACCATGTGACCTCAGCTAGCCTCATCACACACCATGTGACCTCAGCTAGCCTCATCTCACACCATGTGACCTCAGGTAGCCTCATCTCACACCATGTGACCTCAGGTAGCCTCATATCACACCATGTGACCTCAGGTAGCCTCATCGCACAGCATGTGACCTCAGGTAGCCTCATCTCACACCATGTGACCTCAGGTAGCCTCATATCACACCATGTGACCTCAGGTAGCCTCATCGCACACCATGTGACCTCAGCTAGCCTCATCTCACACCATGTGACCTCAGGTAGCCTCATCTCACACCATGTGACCTCAGGTAGCCTCATCTCACACCATGTGACCTCAGCTAGCCTCATCACACACCATGTGACCTCAGCTAGCCTCATCTCACACCATGTGACCTCAGGTAGCCTCATCTCACACCATGTGACCTCAGCTAGCCTCATCTCACACCATGCAAGATGCAATCTTTTTTATTTGCCATTTTTAACAAGTCCATAGGAACGCTTACTCCCCATTCCCTCCCGCAGTATAAATCTACAAAACAGCATAAAAAAATTACAATTATATATACAATAAAATAAACAAAAAAAGAGCAGCAAAGTGACCTAAATTATATGTACAAAAATATTTAAAAGCATTTAAAGTGCCAGTAGTGCAGCAGCATCATGAATACAGAACAGTAACTGTGATGAGTCCAGAAAGTCCATCAGTGTAGGACAGAGTAATGTTAATGACATGTTATGTTAATGACATGTTATGATAGTGTAATGTTAATGACATGTTATGATAGTGTAATGTTAATGACATGTTATGATAGTGTTATGTTAATGACATGTTATGATAGTGTAATGTTAATGACATGTTATGATAGTGTAATGTTAATGACATGTTATGATAGTGTAATGTTAATGACATGTTATGATAGAGTAATGTTAATGACATGTTATGATATCCATCCATCCATCCATCTTCTCCCGCTTATCCGTAATCGGGTCGCGGAGGTAGCAGCTTCAGCAGGGGACTCCAAACTTCCCTCTCCCTGGCAACATCGACTAGCTCTGACTGGGGGATCCCGAGGCGTTCCCAGGCCAGTGTGGAGATGTAATCACCCCACCTGTACCTCGGTCTGCCCCGTGGTCTCTTCCCAGTTGGATGTGCCTGGAAAACCTCCCTCGGGAGGCGACCAGGAAGTATCCTTACTAGATGCCCGAACCACCTCAACTGGCTCCTTTCTACGCGAAGGAGCAGCGGCTCTACTCCGAGTCTCTCACGAGTGACTGAGCTTCTCACCCTATCCCTCAGGGAGATACCAGCCACCCTCCTGAGGAAACTCATTTCGGCCGCTTGTATTCGCGATCTCGTCCTTTCAGTCATTACCCATAGTTCATGACCATAGGTGAGGGTAGGAACGAAGACTGATCGGTAGATCGAGAGCTTTGCCTTCTGGCTCAGCTCTCTTTTGGTTACAACGGTGCGCCAAAGTGCACCCAATACCGCTCCCGCTGCACCTATTCTCCTGTCAATCTCACGCTCCATCCTCCCCTCACTCGAGAACAAGACCCCGAGATACTTGAACTCCTTCACTTGGGATAAGGACTCCCTCCCTACTTGGCAATCCACCGATTTCCTGCTAAGAACCATGGCCTCAGATTTGGAAGTGCTGATCCTCATCCCAGCCGCTTCACATTCCGCTGCAAACCGATCCAGTGAGTGCTGAAGGTCACATACTGATGACGCAAACAGGACCACATCATCTGCAAACAGCAGAGATTCAATCCTGAGCCCACCATACTGAAACCCCTCCCCTCCATGACTACGCCTTGAAATCCTGTCCATGAAAATCACAAACAGGATGGGTGACAAAGCGCAGCCCTGGCGGAGGCCAACACCCACTAAGAAAAGGCCTGATTTACTACCGAGAATCCGGACACAGCTCTTGCTTTGGGAGTAGAGAGATTGTTGAGATGTTATGATAGTGTTATGTTAATGACATGTTATGATAGTGTAATGTTAATGACATGTTATGATAGTGGCAGCACTCCTAGCAGTTCAGTAGCCTGTGGATAAAAAAGATCTTTAAACCTGGTAGTCCTTGTACGGATGCTGAGGAACCAGGGACCAGACGGTAGGGGGAGAAGAGATGGTGCTCAGGGTGGTTGAGGTCCTTAGTTAGTTTGTTGTTGTTATTTAGTTTTTAGCTTAGGTATTAGTATATTTGTGTGTGCATTTATTCCCCTTGTGTCAACTGTTGCACCTTAATTTCCCTCGGGATTAATAAAGTTTCTTGAATCTTGAATCTAGTGATGGACATGGCCTTCTTCCGACATCTGGTCCTAAAGATCTCCTCAATGCATGAAAGTGCACACCGATGATCTTCTCTGTCGTCCTCACGACCCTCTGGATGTCTTTCTTGTCCTGTTCAGTGGTGTCTCCGTACCACACGGTGACGCCACTCCTCAGGACGCTCTCTACGGGGCCACGGTAGAAGTTCACTAGCCACCTCTGGCCTATTCCGCTTCTCCTGAGGCACCGCAGAGCATAGCGCTGGTGCGCCTTCTTCAGCATGACCTCCGTGTCCACGCTAGGTCATCGGAAATCTGTAGTCAAAGGAAACAAAATCAGCTGACGACTTCCACCAGTGTCCCGTCCAGGCTGATGATAGAGCGGGTGCCCCGGTGGCTCCTGAAGTCCATGATGAGCTCCTTAGTCTTGCTGACATTCAGTGCGAGGCTGTTGTCCTCACACCATCACGTCAGCTGGACCACCTCATCTCTTTACTCTCTCCCTCGCTTATCAGGCCGATGTCTGTGGTGTAGTCTGCAAACTTGATAATCCGATTATTGCTGTGCGTGGCAGTACAGTCATGTGTGTACAGCGAGTACAGCCGTGGACTGAGGCAGCAGCCTTGGGGTGCTCCGGTGTTGACATAGGTGTCCCTCCTGTCTAGGTGCTGCAGGGCCGTGTGTAGTGCCAGGGAAATGGCGTCGTCTACAGACCTGTTTGGTCTGTATGCAAACTGGAGTGGGTCTAGGGACTCAGGGATGGAAAGGTTTACCTGCGACATTACTAGTTTCTCCAGGCACTTCATGGCTATTGGTTTTAAAGCCACTGGAAGATAGTCATTGAGGCATGTTACCTTGGTCTTTTTGGGTAACGGCACAATGGTTGTCGCTTTGAAGCACGCTGGGACGACAGACTGTTGCAGTGATGCGTTGTAGATGTCGGTGAACACAGGAGCCAGCTGGTCAGCGCAGGTCTTGAAGACGCGGGATGAAACTCCGTCTGGGCCGGCTGCCCTCCCTGCCTTCACCCTCCTGAAGGTTCTGCGGACCTCGGACTCGGAGAGTTGTAGAACATAGTCCTCTGGGTGGGTGTTCAAGTTGTTGGTCGACAAATGGTCCCTTTCAAAGCGAGCGAAAAATTTGTTAAGCTCATCTGGTAGGTTAGGGTCATGTTGATGACTGTCCCTGAGCTCCCCTTGTAGTTGGAGAGGACCCTCAGACCTTTCCACATGCGTCTGGTGTCAGAGCCCCGAACTGTGATTCCAATTTGTTTTTATAATCCAATTGACCTTTCTTGATGGCTTTTCTGAGTTCATACTTGGCCTTCTTGTAGCGATCGGAGTCGCCTGTTGTGAAAGCGGTACTCCGTTCCTTAAGTTTGTTCCGTATGTCAGCATTCACTAGCCTGTTAATGTATGCTGTGACATGATCTGCCTACACATCAAGGTCAGTGGTCTTGAATACACTCCAGTCAGTGATTTCTAGCCCCCCCTGCAGGTGTTGTATGGCATTGTCTGTCCAGCGACACACGTTCTTTACAACTGTGGGCGTGGACTTCAACTTCTGCTTGTAAGCAGGAAGTAGAAGCACGGAGGCGTGGTCTGATTTGCCAAAAGCCGGCCGCGCTACAGCGTGATAAGCGTGCTTAATGGTGGAGTAGCAGTGATCAAGAGTCTTGCTCTGTCTGGTCGGACATGAGATGTGTTGATAGTATTTTGGTAATACTTTTTTTAAATTGCAGTGGTTAAAGTCTCCCGTTACAATGGGGACTGCCTCGGGGTACAGATTCTGAAGTTTGCATACCCCACTGTAATGTTTGGCCAATGCGATGTTCGCATCAGCCCGTGGTTGGATGTAAAACGCCGACATGAGAATAGTGGAGATTTCCCTCGGCAATTCCAGATTAGATGAGCAGTGTTGAGAAAGCACCTGAGCGTCCGTACACCAGCTGTTGTTCACCAAGCAGCATACGCCCCCACCTATGTTCTTCCCCGTGGACTCAGCTGTTCTGTTGGTCAGAAACAAAGAGAATCCCGGTGGTTGCACCGCTTCGTCAGGAATCACGGAGGACAGCCACGTTTCCTTAAAAAGCATGGCACAGCACTCCCTGATGTCTCACTGCGAGGCGATTGTGACTTGTTTGCGAGAGACTGGACGTTGGCGAGG
>CM051013.1:532500-550000 GCA_027704905.1 Muraenolepis orangiensis | reverse complement strand
CTAGCTCAATGGTAGAGCAAGGCATTACGACTGCCAGGGTTAGGGGTTCAATTCCCTCTCTAGCTCAATGGTAGAGCAAGGCATTACGACTGCCAGGGTTAGGGGTTCAATTCCCTCTCTAGCTCAATGGTAGAGCAAGGCATTACCACTGCCAGGGTTAGGGGTTCAATTCCCTCTCTAGCTCAATGGTAGAGCAAGGCATTACCACTGCCAGGGTTAGGGGTTCAATTCCCTCTCTAGCTCAATGGTAGAGCAAGGCATTAACAGAGAGAGAGAGAGAGAGAGAGAGAGAGAGAGAGAGAGAGAGAGAGAGAGAGAGAGAGAGAGAGAGAGAGAGAGAGAGAGAGAGAGAGAGAGAGAGAGAGAGAGAGAGAGAGAGAGAGAGAGAGAGAGAGAGAGAGAGAGAGAGAGAGAGAGAGAGAGAGAGAGAGAGAGCGAGAGAGAGAGAGAGAGAGAGAGAGAGGACAGTGGAGTTTTACTGGATGTTATTTTTTCACCTCTGTCTGTCTGTCTGTCTGTCTGTCTGTCTGTCTGTCTGTCTGTCTGTTATCAAAATAACTCTAAGATGGGGATCCAGGGAACTCCACTGTGATGTGTGTAAGGTTCTCCCGAGTGGAGGTACGCTCTCCACTGTGATGTGTGTAAGGTTCTCCCGAGTGGAGGTACGCTCTCCACTGTGATGTGTGTAAGGTTCTCCCGAGTGGAGGTACGCTCTCCACTGTGATGTGTGTAAGGTTCTCCAGCTCACCTCCTCCGTTCTTGTAGCAGAGGTAGGGGAAGCGCCACACGTTCCCCAGGCCCACGGCGAAGCCCACGCACGACATGATGAAGTCCATCTGCCGGGTCCACGTCTCACGCTCCGCCACCGGCGCCACGCAGGACGCCACCGCCACCGCCGATGTGGTTGTTGTTGCTGTGCCATCCTGGCTCTGAGGTGGAGGGACTCCTCCTCCTCCTCCTCCTCCTCCTCCTCCTCCTCCTCCTCCTCCTCCTCCTCCTCCTCCTCCCCCTCCTCCTCCTCCTCCTCCGGGGACGGGGACCAGACCGCGGGCCGACCCTCCCGCCGGCTCCTCTTCCGACGGGATGGAGACCTCCACCTGGGGGAGGACGATGTCAACTAAGCATGGAAGGAAGTGGGTGAGGGAGGGGGAGGAGGGGGAGGAGGGGGGGGGAGGGGGGAGGAGGGGGAGGGGAGGGGGGGAGGAGGGGGGAGGGGGAGGAGGGGGAGGAGGGGGAGGAGGGGGAGGAGGGGGGAGGAGGCGAGCGGAAAGATGCAGAAAGAAGTGACTGTGAAGGAGAAGGGAGCAGTACAGAATCTAGACCACATTGCACCAAAGAATGTGTTTTCAAAAAAAAACCTCAAAACAAACTCATCATCATCATCATCATCATCATCATCATCATCATCATCACTCTCATACATGTGTGTTCTACTGGATATCTGAAAGACAAAGGGTCAGCCATCAGGGGGCGGCCATGTTGGGCACACAACAACACTTCATTCCATAAGAACCATCACAAGCACTAGTGGACGACCTCTGGGAGATATCCCAGCTGTATCTGATCTGGGGTCAGTGTGGGAGATATCCCAGCTGTATCTGATCTGGGGTCAGTGTGGGAGATATCCCAGCTGTATCTGATCTGGGGTCAGTGTGGGAGATATCCCAGCTGTATCTGATCTGGGGTCAATGTGGGAGATATCCCAGCTGTATCTGATCTGGGGTCAATGTGGGAGATATCCCAGCTGTATCTGATCTGGGGTCAGTGTGGGAGATATCCCAGCTGTATCTGATCTGGGGTCAGTGTGGGAGATATCCCACTTTGTACCATGTGAGCAGTATTCCATGTCAGTTATTTTCCACGTCACGCATACAGCGCTGTCGTCGGTGACTCAGAAACTCTCCCACATCGTTACTCTGTCTCCCCCTCTCCCCCTCCCTCTCCCTCTCTCTCTCCCCCTCCCCCCCTCTCTCTCCCTCTCTCTCTCCCCCTCCCCCCCTCTCTCTCCCCCTCCCCCCTCTCCCTCTCTCCCCCCCTCTCTCCCTCTCTCTCCACCTCCCTCCCTCTCCCCCTCCCCCCCTCTCCTCCTCTCTCCCTCTCTCTCCACCTCCCTCCCTCTCCCCCTCTCTCCCTCCCTCTCTCCCCTCTCCCCCTCTC
The DNA here is from genome assembly GCA_027704905.1 of Muraenolepis orangiensis. Lineage (NCBI taxonomy): Eukaryota > Metazoa > Chordata > Actinopteri > Gadiformes > Muraenolepididae > Muraenolepis > Muraenolepis orangiensis. The sequence continues at coordinate 547,843 of CM051013.1, read as the reverse complement.
TCTCCCCCTCCCTCCCTCTCCCTCCCCCCTCTCTCTCCCTCCCTCTCCCCTCTCCTCCTCTCTCCCCCTCCCTCCCTCTCTCTCCCCCTCCCCCCCTCTCCCCCTCTCTCTCTCCCTCTCCCCCCCTTCTCTCTCTCCCCCTCCCTCCCTTCCCTCTCCCCCCCCCCTCCCCTCTCCCCCTCTCCTCCTCTCTCCCCCCTCTCCCCCCCTCTCTCCCTCCCTCCCCTCTCCCCCTCTCTCTCCCGGTCAAAGTGATTAGTGGGCTGCGGTAGTGCTCCAGCGAAGTGGGTTCCCAAGGCGTCAGACAGACTGTTGTCACACGCACTCCAGGCCCCACATCCTTCATTACACTAATGAAGGACACACACACACACACACACACACACACACACACACACACACACACACACACACACACACACACACACACACACACACACACACACACACACACACACACACACACACACACACACACACACACCACACACACACACACACACACACACCTGACTCGGGGCCATTCATAATAACGTCAGCCACTGTGGCGGGTGAAAGCAGGGGGGGGCCGCCCAGGGGGGGGGCCGCCCAGGGGGTGGGGACAGACGGTGTGTTTGGGTGGAGAGGTGGGGTCTGTAACGTCATCACTTCCAGTGGTGACGTCATTCAACGTCATGCTCTGCGTATCCAATTTGAATGATCTGGTGTCTTATTAAACCTCCTTATAAACCAATAGGTCTACTGCATGGGCAGCTCTAACGGAGAGATAACATGAACATCACAGGTAACTATTGACCCCTGAGTGTTCATGCTTCTCCAGTGTCTTCAATAGTTCAATACATAGCATATAGAGATGGAGACCTCTGTACTATATGGCCTAGTTGTGAGTGTGAGACAGGTGTGAGACAGGTGTTGGACTGTAGGTTTGGAAGAGGAGGAGAATGCTTCGCCGTGGATAGTCACAAACCAGTGATGAGGAAGGTGTGCTAACCATAGCCCAGATATACAACAGAAACTAAATAAAACATTAATTAATAAATGAATCACATTATTGCATATTTGAATGTACATTTCCAATGGCTTGTACCTGTGTTGTTCTCCTCCACCTCCGGGGACATGGTGTGGACCGAGGGTCTAGAAGTCCTCCTGTGATGAAGGCTTCTTCTTCCTCTTCCTCTTCTCCTGTCTCCTCGGGACCTTCTGGTATAACTCCTAGTTGTTGTTGGGTTTTTCACAGGTTGAATTCAAATACTCGACAAGAGATGATGTATTTCCAGCGGAGAGGATTCAGAAGCAGTCGACGAAGCACTTGAAGGTAAGCCTGAAGAACCTCATGGAGGACAGGAGAGGATCTCTGGGGGTCGGGGGGCCGGGGCCACGGCGGGTTGCTCCTCTTCTTCTCCTGCTCCTTCTTCCTCTTCTTCTTCTTCCTCTTCCTCTTCTTCTTCTTCTTCCTCTTCTTCTTCTTCTTCTTCTTCTTCTTCCTCTTCTCCTTCTTCTACCGAGGCGAGACGGACGATTGTGATCCCGGTGTTCGGTACTGAAAGCCCCCCCCCGCCTCCCGGTCCCCCCGCCCCCTTTTGTGGGAAGCTGAGCCCTGATTGGCTGCCCGGTGGAGACTCAGCCGCATCAGCAACAAAGCATCAGCGGCGAAGCACGTAGGTCTGAAGAAGAGGAGGAGGAAGATGATGGAGCTCTGAGGAAGACTCTCCTCCTCTACCGGAGAACCGTCTCATCCAGGAGCATCAGATCAATGGGACATCCAGGCTAATGCTCCGCCCACCTCCCGACACACACGTGACAGGTGTGACGCTCCGTGGGTTGGAAACGTCTAGAAAGGCTGGTTTCCTTTTGACGCAAATATGGAGAACAATCTATTCTCCTGAACCCATTTATAGTCATTTGTTATTGCCTGAGTCAAAGATACGGAGAAAGTAGAAGGCCGGCCTAGGTTTAATACTAATACTAATAATGTAGCCGACATGCACATCGAGGACGCAGCATCATGCCTCCTTAAGGGAGCATCTGGACGAGGAACCGTCAGTGACGTATTGACCTCTTGAAACGCTAATAGTTCAGAGAATGGCAAGAAGGCTCTTTTACGTTACTTGAGCGACATCTGGTGGACAACAACATGACTGACACACAAGTATTTAATATTATATTATATTAAGAACACAACCCGATAAGGAAGCGATAAAACATTTGTTGATGTATATATTATATAGGTGGATTCAAAACAATTGATATGTAGGCTATACATGCAATAAGTAAAAATTCAGTGCAACAGAATCTGAATGTCATACACACCGTATGCACTCAATCTTAAATAATCAAATTGTCAAATTGTGAATAAATAACATTCAAATAATACCGACAACCAATAACCAAATAAATTAACTTTGTCAAGTGAAAGAATAAAAACCAATATGCAGAATTGCTGACTTGCCCGACAAAATGTAACATAAATCAAATGAAAGAAATTAGTAGGAGGAAAACCTCCAGGAGAAGGACCTGGTCCACATCCAGGAGAAGGACCTGGTCCACATCCAGGAGAAGGACCTGGTCCACATCCAGGAGAAGGACCTGGTCCACATCCAACACACTCAACACACTCCCTAAAGGAGAAGGACCTGGTCCACATCCAGGAGAAGGACCTGGTCCACATCCAACACACTCAACACACTCCCTTTGGAAGACATCCTCCACCACCTCTGACCTGTGATGGGGTTTTGGCTCATGGAGGCGTGCCCCGCCCTTTGGAAAGGTATTGCAATGGAATTCAAAGTCTAGTAAAGCTGAACAGGTAAAGTCTGGGGTCACAGCAGCAAACAGGTCTAACAAGTCAACCTGGGATCGGGTCATCCAGGATTCTGACAACACACAAACAAATACAAACCACTAAACAAGGAACATGAGAGGATAAGAGGTTTGGTACAAGATTCAACAGAACCGTGAGGTTCTACTGGTCCGCTGGGTCACTGGGTCCTCTAAACATGAAGCAAGGTGAGGTTCCAGAGGAACAGCCGAGTCTCCCTGGGGTCCGGTCCCCGGAGAGAACCCGGCTATAGGTCCTGGTGCAGCTGGCTGTGGGAGAGGGGGCGGTACCGCTCCTCCGGCCCCGGCTGGGCCTCCCCCTGGCCGTGGCTCACCAGCCTCTGGTAGCGGGCCTGCCTCCGGTGGTCCGGGTCTACGTTGACCCAGCTGTAGGCCACCCACTTCTCCCCACGCCGGACCGGACAGGCCCCGTGGAGGGAGTACTCATCCACCTCCCCCATCCACCCTGGAGACCGGGACCAGAGGGACCAGATGAACGACAGGGGTTTAGTGTTAGGGAGGAACGGACCGACGACACCAGTACACACAGAACTATTTGTGGTTAAAGCAGTCAGACTGATTAGAGTCTGGTTGAAGCTGCCTCACTTGGCCCCAGTCAGACTGATTAGAGTCTGGTTGAAGCAGCCTCATCTGGCCTCAGTCAGACTGATTAGAGTCTGGTTGAAGCTGCCTCACCTGGCCCCAGTCAGACTGATTAGAGGCTGGTTGAAGCAGCCTCACCTGGCCCCAGTCAGACTGATTAGAGTCTGGTTGAAGCAGCCTCATCTGGCCTCAGTCAGACTGATTAGAGTCTGGTTGAAGCAGCCTCATCTGGCCCCAGTCAGACTGATTAGAGTCTGGTTGAAGCAGCCTCATCTGGCCTCAATCAGACTGATTAGAGTCTGGTTGAAGCTGCCTCACCTGGCCCCAGTCAGACTGAGCCTTGATTAACAAGGACCCACAGGTGTGCAGCCTCCCTTGGCCTGAGTCAGACTGATTCCTCTGTGGCTGGTGAGGCTGCACACCTGTGGGTCCTTGTTAATGCTTAAACCAGCCACACACACTCTTGCAGCAGTCTATTCCACTAGTTGTAACATCTCACCCCGTCCGTCAGAGAGGTGGTTGTACCAGAGCAGGGCAGTCCCAGCGGTGGGCTTCACCCTGAGGTTCCCTCGCTCACACGTCGACCGCGTGTCCCTGAGGTCTGTCCCGTCCTGGACCAGCGCCTGGAGAATCAATCAATCAATCAGACCAGCTAACAGAAGGTCAGAACTGCTGACACACACACACACACACACACACACACACACACACACACACACACACACACACACACACACACACACACACACACACACACACACACACACACACACACACACACACACACACACACACACACACACACACACACACACACACACACACACACACACACACACCTGTCACCATACTGTCCTGTCACCATACTGTCCTATCACCATACTGTCCTGTCACCATACTGTCCTATCACCATACTGTCCTATCACCATACTGTCCTGTCACCATACTGTCCTGTCACCATACTGTCCTGTCCTGTCCTGTCCTGTCCTGTCACCATCCTGTCCTGTCACCATACTGTCCTGTCACCATACTGTCCTGTCACCATCCTGTCCTGTCACCATACTGTCCTGTCACCATCCTGTCCTGTCCTGTTCTGTCACCATACTGTCCTGTCACCATACTGTCCTGTCACCATACTGTCCTGTCCTGTCCTGTCACCATACTGTCCTGTCACCATACTGTCCTGTCCTGTCCTGTCACCATACTGTCCTGTCACCATACTGCTGGCGGATCATTTCTGCCGATGCTAAAAACAACTGGGCGCTGGATGGAGGAGAAGACGAGCCGATGTTCCTCAGGTCTCACCTCCTCCTCGTAGGTGCGGTTGTCTGCCACGGGGAAGGTTGTCTCCCCTCCTTCTCCCACAGCATTGAGGTACAACATGAGGGTGAGGTACCTGCAGACACACGGAGAACCACACAGACTCATGCTTCCTATTGGCCGCCACTTTGCATGCCGCTTTGCATTGGGTCACTTGATGGTTCACAAATGAAGGCTTCATTTGTTTAGTTAATTTGGTTGAATGGGTCCACGTGAAGACTGACCAGAATTTAACCCACAACCTCAGACTACGCTGCTGACATGCATTCACTCAGACCTTCTATCTAGTCTAGATCTATGGGAAGGAATGTTCTAGTGAGGGATCCTCTTAATAAATTGTAAAATTATATACAATAATAATAATAAAACAATACTTAGGAGTGTGCAATAATTGACAAGAAGTATGTCAAGCCCAAACTATTAATGATTATATCTCCATTTGTAAAACAGAATCCCATTGAAGCCTCAGTTGAACCTCACCTGCACTGGGTCTCTGTGAGGGCGCTGGTGTTCCCCGCCAGACGGGTGTGGGCGCAGGTGGTCTCCGAGTGGGCGGGGCCGCTGGTGTGGTGGGCGGGGCCGCTGGTGTGGTGGGCGGGGCCACTGTCGTGGTGGGTGGGGCCACTGTCGTGGTGGGCGGGGCCGCTGGTGTGGTGGGCGGGGCCGCTGGTGTGGTGGGCGGGGCCACTGTCGTGGTGGGCGGGGCCACTGTCGTGGTGGGCGGGGCCGCTGTCGTGGTGGGCGTCGCTGAACCCCCCTCGCTCGTAGCGAATCACCTGCAGCGGCTCGCTCAGCTCCACCAACGGCGAGGGAAGACGAGCCAGACGGGTGACCCTGGGTCACAAATCAAACAGACAGGGGTTAGGGTTAGGGGTTAGGGTAGGGGTTAGAGGGTTAGGGGGTTAGGGGGTTAGAGGTTAGGGGGTTAGGGGGTTAGAGGGTTAGAGGGTTAGGGGGTTAGAGGGTTAGGGGGTCAGGGGGTTAGAGGTCAGGGGGTTAGATGTTAGGGGGTTAGATGTTAGGGGTTAGAGGGTTAGGAGTTAGGAGTTAGGAGTTAGATGTTAGGGAGTTAGGGGATTAGAGGGTTAGATGTTAGGGGGTTAGGGGATTAGGGGGTTAGGGGATTAGAGGGGTAGGGGGTTAGAGGTTACAGGTTAGAGATTAGGGGTTAGGGGGTTAGAGGTTAGGGGTTAGAGGTTAGGGGTTAGGGGGTTAGAGGATTATGGGTTAGAGGTTACAGATTAGAGGGTTAGAGGTTGGGGGGGTTAGAGGATTAGAGGGTTAGGAGATTAGAGGATTAGGGGGTTAGAGGTAAAAGGGTTAGGGGATTAGAGGGTTATGGGTTAGAGGGTAAGAGGGTTAGGGGGTTAGAGGTTAGAGGGTTAGGAGACTAGGGGGTTAAGGGGTTAGAGGGTTAGGAGATTAGGGGGTTAGAGGTTAGATGGTTAGAGGGTAAGAGGGTTAGGGGTTAGAGGGTTAGGAGACTAGAGGGTTAGGGGTTAGAGGGTTTATTTCGGACCCAGGTGTGTTTACCTGTTCCGTAGCGTGTGCAGTAGGTGGTGGGACCCAGGGCCCTGGTACAGCCGGGTGTGTTTGCTTCTACGTTGGAAGTGACTCCGCAGGGTGGAGCTAGGCTGCTTGGCCAGGTGCTGGAACACAGGGAACACGTTCCTGAACTCCTCCAGCGTGAGAACACCTGCTGGGACAACAACATGAACCCCGGCTCTGTTTTAGAACTACAAGGATCTACATGTGAACACTGGCTCTGATTTAGAACTACAAGGATCTACATGTGAACACCGGCTCTGTTACACAACTACAAGGCAGGCATGAACCCACAGGAGTGGAATTGGATTGGATGGACATTAATCCTTACTCAGATTAACCTACATTGACTACAATCGTGATTAACCCCTTGCTGCAAATCCAAATAGTAGAAATAGCGCATTACCCCCAACACACAGGTTGGTGTAGGTTATTTCAGGAGTAGTGAGCCACAGCAGAACAGGGGACCACCACCGTCTCTCTCTCCTGATGCCCTCAGGTTTAGATCACATGGGGCTTATTATGTATAATGAGGTACATTGTGAAATGTTATTTATTATATATAGTATATTTGAGATAGTCACATCTATAATGAGGTACAGTGTTCAAAGGAGAGTGAAATGTTACCGTGAGCTGTAAAGATGTGCGCAAAGTTACAGAATTGACAAGAATTACAAAAATCTGAAGTTGCTCCCCTAATAACTGTTACCATCTACCCCCTCCACTGTTACCATCTACGCCCTCCACTGTTACCATCTACCCCCTCCCCTGTTACCATCTACCCCCTCCCCTGTTACCATCTACCCCCTCCACTGTTACCATCTACCCCCTCCACTGTTACCATCTACCCCCTCCACTGTTACCATCTACCCCCTCCACTGTTACCATCTACCCCCTCCACTGTTACCATCTACCCCCTCCACTGTTACCATCTACCCCCTCCCCTGTTACCATCTACCCCCTCCCCTGTTACCATCTACCCCCTCCACTGTTACCATCTACCCCCTCCCCTGTTACCATCTACCCCCTCCACTGTTACCATCTACCCCCTCCACTGTTACCATCTACCCCCTCCACTGTTACCATCTACCCCCTCCCCTGTTACCATCTACCCCCTCCCCTGTTACCATCTACCCCCTCCACTGTTACCATCTACCCCCTCCACTGTTACCATCTACCCCCTCCACTGTTACCATCTACCCCCTCCCCTGTTACCATCTACCCCCTCCCCTGTTACCATCTACCCCCTCCACTGTTACCATCTACCCCCTCCACTGTTACCATCTACCCCCTCCACTGTTACCATCTACCCCCTCCACTGTTACCATCTACCCCCTCCCCTGTTACCATCTACCCCCTCCACTGTTACCATCTACCCCCTCCACTGTTACCATCTACCCCCTCCACTGTTACCATCTACCCCCTCCACTGTTACCATCTACCCCCTCCCCTGTTACCATCTACCCCCTCCACTGTTACCATCTACCCCTCCCCTGTTACCATCTACCCCTCCACTGTTACCATCTACCCCCTCCCCTCCACTCCACTCTGCTCCTACACTAACAAAGAGAGGAACCACAAGGAAAGAATGTTAATGAATGGAAAGAGAAGTGGGGTGGTGGACTTTAATGAGGGTGTGGTGTGAGGGGGTGTGGCCTGGTGTGAGGGGGTGTGGCCTGGTGTGAGGGGGGTGGCCTGGTGTGAGGGGGTGTGGCCTGGTGTGAGGGGGGTGGCCTGGTGTGAGGGGGTGTGGCCTGGTGTGAGGGGGGTGGCCTGGTGTGAGGGGGTGTGGCGGCAGGTTGCAAACAAGGGGGTGTGGCTTGGCTTAATTCAGGAGACTGAGGAGACCAGGGGGCATAATGAGTGGTTGGTAATATATATATTCACATGTGTGTTAGCTTAGCTGCTCCCGCAGACAGACAGACAGACAGACAGACAGACAGACAGACAGACAGACAGACAGACAGACAGACAGACAGACAGACAGACAGACAGACAGACAGACAGACAGACAGACAGACAGACAGACAGACAGACAGACAGACAGACAGACAGACAGACAGACAGACAGACAGACAGACAGACAGACAGACAGACAGACAGACAGACAGACAGAGACAGGCAGGCAGACAGGCAGACAGACAGGCAGGCAGACAGACCCACCTGACTGCTGGACCTCCAGACCGGTGAGTATCTGTCGCAGGTTGTCTGGGCTCAGCCACGTCCCGTCATGGGAGTGAGAGTGACTGACAATCTGGAAACACACAGATTAGTGTTAGATTATATTATTATGTAATACTACGGTTATATTACAGAATAGAGAGTGACGGACAATTTGGAGACAAAGATTAATGTTGAATAATATTATTAATATAATAACCATAAGATATTTTTTGTGTGTCAAAGCGTGGGGTCACTTGCTCTCATTCTACATTCCAAGTGTATCTGTTGTGTGTCCACTTAGTTACTTCCTGCCTCTGCAGCAGCCCATCCTGGTCCAGGTCAAGCAGGCCGAACACCTCGTCGCCGGTGAGGACCGGGAGGGGCGGGTCGGGCTCCTCTGGCTCCCCGTGTCCGGGGGCCCACGTCTGGCTGTCCGTCAGGCCCTTGAGCTGAGCCAACCGCACCACCACGCGACACTCCTCCTCCGAGAGGAAGCCGGGGACCTCTGAGCCGGGAGAGAGCGGGGGAACGCTACGTCAGGGCCGGTGGCCTCCAATCACTCGGCACCCGCTTGTGTTCAAAGTGACTGGCGGTGAAACCAAGAGCCCCCGAGCCACGACACTTCTCACAGAAACAGCTCATTATTGACCGATAGCTCACTGTTGCTAATATCATGACCGCACACTATCGGTACCTGCACAGAACAAGGAGGCATTGAGCTGCTGTCTGGAGGCTGATGAGATCCGATGAGATCCGATGAGATCTGATGAGATCTGATGAGATGAGATCTGATGAGATCTGATGAGATGCTGCGGTACAGCATGCCAGCCAGAGACACAAGGCTCCTTACAGCCATCAGTCAACCCCACATAGAAGTAGATCACCAAAACATCACTGAGATCCCCACACTAATGACTAATAACATTAGAACTGGTATCAACATACCACGGTAATAATTAACATTCTGAAATATCATTAATAAATGATGATAATCCTGATTATTAAGGGGATTAGGATCTCAGGCGGCAAGTTAAACTAAACTAACAGAAAGTAGACAAATAAATCAATGTTACTTAATTCACCCTAAAATATTTGTATTATTTAAGTCTCATTTCACATTCAATCTCAAAGGGACCTACATACATTGCTTTGTGTGTGAGTAACCGCTAAGTGGATTAGAAGATAATTTCTCACACACTTCCTTAAGGTCTAGTGTATGCTAGTACTACAGTAGAAGGGATGGAGCCCGCTGCCTTCAGGCTCAACCACACCTCGCTAGGAACCTTAAGGGACCTTCATAGCCCATGTTATGGTTGAGCAGATGTAAGTATGTTCAGCAGAAGCCTTAAGTGATTGTAGAAGACGTGGACTTAAGGCATAATTGGTACTCTGCGTGTCCCCGGGGAGACGCCTGTGGTGTAGCCAGCCTCTCGACACCGTTAATCAGCCGGGGAAAGGTAGTTGGGGGAGCATTCATTCTACCCCAGAGACCCCAGGATGTGTGGTCCCTCTGGTGTGTGTCAGCGTTTGGTTCACCAACGCTCATTTACACCAAAAGCTGTGAAAACAAAGTCAGGCAAAGCTTCAGAGTCGCCCACTCTGCAGAACGGTCGTCTTCACGTAAGCTCTGAACTACAACAACCTTCTAGCCCTGGATAGGTCTGGATTTGATATATAGATTCATAGGACTTTGTGGAAAGCTTCCTGTGTCATCCCTCACCCTCATCTCCCTGAATAGCAGCAGAGGAGGTCTCCATAAGCGGGGTCCTTGTTTGTCCTTGTAGTGTAAGTCACACTGTCCTCACACCTTGTTAATCCCCATGGTCAGGCCTCATTACTCCAGAACGTTGAGTCACCGAGCCCTCCAACCTACCTCCACCCTCCAACCTACCACCACCCTCCCGTTTCCACCCTCCTTTCTCTCCCTGGGAAGGAAGTCACTTGCTCGTCTGGCCGTGAAATAGGTCACGGTTCACCACAGGACAACACAAACTCTTTCAGTGTGCTGCACGGTGTCTGAAACACCTGCACACTGGAGGAAACTCACTTCATGGTCTCCATGTCTAGTGAACACAGACCCTCCGTAATCAGCAGACCTGTTCCTATTGTCCACCGGCCTTCGTGTGTTATGGAAATACAGGCGTCATTTCATCTTTGATCACCGGTGATTCATTCATCCAATAGTGGGCTGTTTGAAAGACAGTGGGGTGGCGCTAATGCAGAGGGAGGGGACCCCCAGGACACCAAGGACAGGGACCCCCAGGAACCCCAAGACAGGGACCCCCAAGACACCCAGACACCAAGGACAGGGACCCCCCGGACACCCAGACACCAAGGACAGGGACCCCCAAGACACCCAGACACCAAGGACAGGGACCCCCAAGACACCCAGACACCAACGACAGGGACCCCCAGGAGCCCCAAGACACCAAGGACAGGGACCCCCAGGACCCCCAAGACACCAAGGACAGGGACCCCCAAGACACCAAGGACACCCAGACACCCAGGACAGGGACCACCAGGACACTTAGGACAGGGACCCCCAGGACCCCCAAGGATGAGGGCCGGCTCCGGGGGGGAGGAGGCCCCCAGGGGCCCACAGAGAGACCGGCCTCGGGGACGGGGTCGCTCCCCGTGGTCAGGGACGGGGCCTCGGGGGACGGGGCCTCCTAGACCGGGAACGGGAGTGGAGGAGGCCGGAGAGCGGGGCGACGCCTCGGCTACTTCGGGTAGAGAAGTGTGGGCTCCTCTGGCTGCGTCCCCGTCCCCTTGACATGGCCCTCTGCCGGGGCATCGACTACCACACCGTGAGGACGCCCTCCTGCTGGGCCACCACTCTCCTGCCCAGTGCAGCAGAGCTCATCTGACGCACCTTCCTCTGCTCTCTCTTCTCACCCGTCTCCACGGGTGCCCCCCTCCACTGAAGAAAAGTGGCTTCATTCCTTTGTCTCCTGTCCAGGTTTGCTTCTCCCTGTGGAAGCTGTGAGTCGGTGAGGGACAGCTCCCATGCTGCCGATACCCGGCCCCAGAATCAGCGGTGCGACCAATTCTCTGGAGACCACCTCATGTGCATCTCATCCATCACAAGTGTTGAAGCTGGGGGACGCAGAGGTGAGACCACACACACACACACACACACACACACACACACACACACACACACACACACACACACACACACACACACACACACACACACACACACACACACACACACACACACACACACACACACACACACACACACACACACACCCCTCCCTTGATTAACTCATGTCTGTGGTCTCCTTTCAGTCCCTCAGGCCAGCTGTGGTGATCGTGAACTGAAGTGGCTTCTTCTGCTAAAGACACCCTGGACACATTTTGTAGGAGAGACTTTGGTGAGGCTTCATGTCCCGTTTGCACCGTCCAACCAAATGACAGCATCTGGTTCCTCTTCTTTCCCTTTGAGTGGTCAAACTGACGAGCCTCAAGTTCAGCGGCACCAGTTTGGCTTGGTTTTCCCTGGGCTCCAAGCTTGAGGTCCTAAAGCACGGCCCCCTGCTGGCCGGGTGGAGCGGTGGCTGGAGAGGGACGCCACGTGCGTGGGCAACATGACCCGGCAGCGTCCCCTTCCTGGTGGCAGGGGCTGTGCAGGGAGAGAGGCTGGGGGTAGCCGAGGCCTTCGCCTGACAAACGCCACAACAACCTGGTGGCTGCCATGCAAAAATGGAAACGGCACCAGTGTAACAGATGAGGGGAACGTTTAGAAGAAGAAGAAGAAGAAGAAGAAGAAGAAGAAGACCAGAGATCCTCAGTCCTGTACATATGGAGATATCTGGCGACCTCCTGTGACTCAGATAGAAGCTCACCAACAGTGAATAAGAAACACCTTCCCAATGTTTTCTGAAAATCGATGTCATATATATATATATATATATATATATATATATATATATATATAGTAAGTAATAAGTAAATATTATATGGCATTCACATATTTTGTGATGTTTACTAAAATGGTTAAGTAAATCATTTAAACCATATTGTATGTAGGAAGGATATGGTGGAAGGATATGGTGGAAGGATATGGTGGAAGGATATGGTGGAAGGATATGGTGGAAGGATATGGTGGAAGGATATGGTGGAAGGATATGGTGGAAGGATACGGTGCATTACGACTACTTACAGATGGATATTGTGATGCTTGTCTGTTTTTTCCGTAAGGGTGAATCTTGGAGACATTCTAGAAGACACCGATATGTAGCGATGGTACTCACCAAAGAGCAGGGGTTTCAGACTGAGGGTTTTCATCTGGTGGGTTTGGTCAGGCATGAGAGACACTCGTTGGACGTGGCCCACCTGAACATGGAGAAACAGCCCTGAGAACATGGTCAGCATGGTCCTTCTGGAGGACACTGAACCGCTGCTGGAGATGTGAAGCCAGCAGACGTTCACACGGTCGTCTAGGGAGACTCAAAAGGGAGGCGAGTACAACTCACCCGTATCCCCTCGATGCGGGGGAGGCTGAAGCTCCGGCGGTACCCATCCGCCTCGGGGTCCTGGTCTGGGTCCGGCGGGGAGGGGAGGGGCGGGCCGGAGGGGGGGGAGGAGGGGGGGGGGCTCTCGTCCCCCGGGGGGCCGCCGCTGTTGTAGTGGACGTAGAGGAGGAGGGCGATGACGTTGAGGATGTAGACGTGGAAGAAGACCATGACCACCACGAAGTAGGCCCGGGAGCACACGTTGCTCTTCTGGACCAGGAGGCGCTCCCGGCCCGGCAGGGCCTGGCGGTACGGGGGGACGTAGGGAGAGGAGGAGGAGGTCCCGGAGACCACCTCCTCCTCCTCCTCCTCCTCCTCTGGGGTCAGCTCCTCCTGAGGTTCTCCCATTATTCACTGTTGTGCACTGACTGGTTGAATATTATTAATAATAATAATAATAATAATAATAATAATAATAATAACCGCCCTGACTGCAGTGTGTTAGGTGCTCGGGTTGATGGCCTTTATTGAAGGTATTGGTTTTATTAATGATGTTAATAACATCGATCTTCTGTCTAAGGAGCTTAGCCAATATAGCCTAGCTACACAGAGCTAACAGGACAACACGTCATCACCTCATCTTCCGCCAATCAAGACCGAGAAATCAAATCAATCAAATCAATCAAATCAAACACAAGTCGAGGTCTAATGAAGGAGATCGTTCATCATTAACGTCTCCTTCTGTCGCTAGAAGACGCTCCGTCGCTACCCTGACAACCAACACCGGAACCGGAACCAGCAGTTGCGGACGACGCATCCACGATGCGTCGAAAGAGCTGCCTTTAAATCGGTTTAGTCCCATCAGCGCCCCCCGCGGTGCACTGTTGTACTGCAGTTCATCAGTGCCCCCAGCGGTACACTGTTGTACTGCAGTACATCAGCGCCCCCAGCGGTGTACTGTTGTACTGCAGTACATCCGCGCCCCCATCGGTGCACTGTTGTACTGCAGTACATCAGTGCCCCCAGCGGTGCACTGTTGTACTGCAGTACATCAGCGCCCCCATCGGTGCACTGTTGTACTGCAGTACATCAGCGCCCCCAGCGGTGCACTGTTGTACTGCAGTACACACAAGTATGGCAACACGTGACAAAGGGGCTAAGGGGAACATACGATGTCATTTGGGAGGAGAGAAAAATAGTTTAATAAAATTCAATGATAGTTTAATTAAAAGGTAAAAGGTGTGCAAGAGTAACACAACAAGCCCGGAGTGTGTCTGGTGGTCCCCGAAACGGAAATATAACAAAGACATAACACAATTAAATAACATGATACACCAACACATACACACATAAACACATAAACAACTAAGAACATTTAAAAACAGCTTTAAATGTCCCGAGATAGCTAGAAACACATTTAAAAATAATTGTCATATATGTTCCGTTTAACATATAGATTGTTGCAATGTGATGCAGTGTTATTGGGTAGGTAATTACAACAGACAGAGATATAACATATATATATATATATATATATATATATACATATATATATATGTATATATATATGTATATACATATATATATATATATATATATATATATATATATATATATATATATATATATATATATATATATATATATATATATATATATATATATATATATAACATTACATAAAGGACAGACTCCAGGGGCCATACAGACTCACTCATGTTTTGCTTCGTCACTGAATCCTGGAGGCCACAAGCAGCTAGTTATGTTCTATTCGGTTCTATTCGGTTCTATTCGGTTCTATTCGGTTCTATTCGGTTCTATTCGGTTCTATTCCGTCTATTCTGGGACAATCTCTGTAAGATTCAGCCAACGAATTTAATTTCAGTTTTCCCTCTTTGTTCTGTCACCACCACCCGCCAAGTTATATAAGTTCATTTAATGGAATAATAGGACCAAGTGTACATTATGTGTAAGGACTAGCTAGAACGTCATATTTAAACTAGAATGAGAAAACAATGATGAATATAACATAAACCAACATATACAAGCATACAACATATGACATATCAAACATATTGTTATGTGGGGGTACCAGACAAATACATTATTATTAATAATATAATATTAATAATACATTATTAATAATGTATTATTAATAATACATCATTAACATTACATCATTAATAACACATTATTAATACCATGTTCACTAGGAAATGTATTACAATGTGCGTTTTTGGAACTGAAAATAATAAATTGAATGGACCTAATTTCCTGTGTGACATTACTGCCTAAAAGCAATCCATCTGAGACACACACACACACACACACACACACACACACACACACACACACACACACACACACACACACACACACACACACACACACACACACACACCCCTGGCGGTGGGCTCCGGAATCACAGCGCCGTG
>CM051013.1:517500-527500 GCA_027704905.1 Muraenolepis orangiensis | reverse complement strand
AGGTAAGATGGAGCAGTACCTTTTACTGCCTTGTAGGCTAGCACCAAGGTCTTGAACTGGATGGAGCAGCTACAGGTAGCCAGTGTAGAGTCCAAAGGAGGGTAGATGTGTGGGAGTACTTGGGGCGGTTGAACACCAGGCGAGCTGCAGCTTTCTGAATGAGCTCCAGGGGCCTGATGGAAAATGCCGGGGCGCCAGCAAGGAGGGAGTTGCAGTAGTCCAGCCAGGAGATGACTAGAGCCTGGATGAGCACCTGTCAGCCTTTTCAGTGAGAAAAGGCCGAATCCTCCTGATGTTGTAGAGGAGGAATCTGCAGGAGCGTGTCACCGATGCAATGTTTGCCGAGAACGACAGTTGGTCGTCCAGTGGTCACACCCAGATTCCTTGCGGTCCGAGTAGGTGTCACCACAGCATCATCAATGGTGACAGCCAGGTCTCGGTGCGGACAGCCCTTTGCCGGGAAGAACACTAGCTCAGTCTTGTCCAGGTTGAGCTTTAGGTGGTGCATCGACATCCAATTTGAGATGTCTGCTAAGCACGCGGAAATGCGTGTTTCCACTTACGTGTCCGAGGGGGGAAACGACAAGACCAGTTGGGTGTCGTCAGCATAGCAGTGGTAGGATAAGTCATGGGAGTGGATAACAGCACCAAGGGACGTTGTGTAGAGGGAGAAGAGAAGAGGACCCAGGACCAATCCTTGTGGAACCCCAGTAGTCAGTCGGCGTGGTTTCGACACAGACCCTCCCAGTGCCACCTGGTAGGAGCGACCCGTCAGGTAGGATGCAAACAAGGCGAGAGCAGAGCCCAAGACACCCATCCCCTCAAGGGTGGAGAGGAGAATCTGGTGGTTCACAGTGTCGAATGCTGCAGACAGGTCCAGGAGTATCAGGACCGAGGAGAGCGAATTTGCTCTAGCAACATGGAGCGACTCAGTTACTGCCGAAGTCCCAAGCTGGGCCGGGTGGACGAAACAACTGCAATAATGAGCTTAAATGGAAAACAAACAGTTACAGCATGAAATTCAAATGAAGAAGGAGAGAACTGTGGAATGGAAATGGGGAAGTATTTCCAATCACGCAAAGTCAACAGACCAGTACCACCGCCTCGTCTTGCGACTCTGGGGGTTTGAGAAAAAGAGACACATCTGACAAAGCAGCAGGCGAGGCCGTGTTTTCAGGACTGATCCAACTGACTGACCATCTCAGTAAGAGCAAGGAAGTTTAGAGCAAGCTAGCATAGCCTGAGATGAACTCTGTTTTCTGCACTGCCGACTGGCAATTCCAAAGCCCCCCAGTTACCACTAGCTCGACATGGGTAGACAGAGTAAGGGAGATGAGGTTTGTGGGATCACGGCGGCGCCTGGATGTGACCCAGCGTCTGTGTGACCTCCGCAAAGAAGTGTGTACCGCAATGCCACACATGGTAGATTACAGTACAATAAGATGCCCACCTGAGGTGAAACTCAGACTACACTTCAACACTTGGCTAACAATGGACTAATGATTAAAGTACAACTTACTTGCAAAACTCTAGTTACAGTTAGCATCAACCTGATTAGCAACAAAAATATACTCAGACTATTCCAGATGGGTCAAGAAGTTCAGTCCCTCCAGTAGTTGAAACAAACACTCCTGGCCCCAGGTTGTCTCCTGGCCCCAGGTTGTCTCCTGGCCCCAGGTTGTCTCATGGGGCCAGGTTGTCTCCTGGCCCCAGGTTGTCTCATGGGGCCAGGTTGTCTCATGGGGCCAGGTTGTCTCTGGCCCCAGGTTGTCTCATGGGGCCAGGTTGTCTCATGGGGCCAGGTTGTCTCATAGGGCCAGGTTGTATCCTGGCCCCAGGTTGTCTCATGGGGCCAGGTTGTCTCCTGGGCCCAGGTTGTCTCATGGCCCCAGGTTGTCTCCTGGCCCCAGGTTGTCTCATGGGGCCAGGTTGTCTCATGGGGCCAGGTTGTCTCCTGGGGCCAGGTTGTCTCATGGGGCCAGGTTGTCTCCTGGGGCCAGGTTGGAGTTAGTTGTAGGGCAGTGTGTATTTCCTGGACAATGGTTAGTTGTAGAGGTGTTGTTGACTGTTTGGGTCTGGTCAGTTGTGAGGGGTATGATGTATTGTTTTATTAAGGCTTGGTCTGTATGTGTTGGTCTGTGTTTCTTGGTCTGTGTGTCTTGGTCTGTGTGTGTTGGTCTGTGTGTCTTGGTCTGTGTGTCTTGGTCTGTGTGTCTTGGTCTGTGTGTCTTGGTCTGTACGTCTTGGGTATAGTACCGGTATCTGTTGGGGTCTGTGTATGTCTTGGGGTCTGTTAAGTTGTTAGGGGAGTGGCTATTGTCTGGGATATTGTTAGTGTGTGCGTGTATGTGTGTGTGTGTGTATGTGTCTGTTCGTGTGAGGGTGTGTGTGTGCGTGGGGGGGGGGGGGGGGTGTGTCTGTTTGTGTGAGGGTGTGTGTGTGTGTGTGTGTGTGTGTGTGTGTGTGTGAGGGTGTGTGTGTGTGTGTGTGTGTGTGTGGGGGGGGGGTGTCTGTTTGTGTGAGGGTGTGTGTGTGTGTGAGGGTGTGTGTGTGTGTTTGTGTGTGTGTGAGGGTGTGTGTGTGTGTGTGGGGGGGGGGGGGGGGTCTGTTTGTGTGAGGGTGTGTGTGGGGGGGGAGGGATTGTGTGTGGAGATGCAGACTCTTGTTGTGTGAGTGGCCCCTCAGCAGCTGTGTGTGTGTTGATATGGAGGGATCCTCTCAGGAGGAGGAGGAGGAGCTGATGGGGGAGGGGGAGGAGGAGGAGGAGGAGGAGCTGATGGGGGAGGGGGAGGAGGAGCTGATGGGGGAGGGGGAGGAGGAGGAGGAGGAGGAGCTGATGGAGGAGGAGGAGGAGGAGCTGATGGGGGAGGGGGAGGAGGAGGAGGAGGAGGAGCTGATGGGGGAGGGGGAGGAGGAGGAGCTGATGGGGGAGGGGGAGGAGGAGGAGGAGGAGGAGGAGGAGCTGATGGAGGAGGAGGAGGAGGAGGAGGAGCCGTGGTCCCCTCTGATGATCCACGCTCCACGGAGAGAAGCGGAACCAATGGACCCCCCCACCTCGTCCTGTTCTCTCCTCCTCATCTCTTGAGTGTGTCTGTGGTGGTGGTAACGTTAACCCTTGTAGAACCACGTGGGGGTGAGAGCCTTTGGAACCCGGTTCTGAGCTCATCTTCTGAGAACAGGAACACCAGACAGGAGGAGGGGGGGTTCTTAATGGGCCCCAGAGGCCCCCGACTGAAAGGAGGAACGCCTTTTGTTACAACCTCCGAGATGGGACACAAAGAAGGCAGCGGGGTGTGTGTGTGTGTGTGTGTGTGTGTGTGTGTGTGTGTGTGTGTGTGGTGTGTGTGTGTGTGTGTGTGTGTGTGTGTGTGTGTGTGTGTGTGTGTGTGTGTGTGTGTGTGTGTGTGTGTGTGTGTGTGTGTGTGTGTGTGGTGTGTGTGTGTGTGTGTGTGTGTGTGTGTGTGTGTGTGTGCGTGCGTGCGTGCGTATAGGAGAGTGTGTGTGTGTGTGTGTGTGTATAGGAGTGTGTGTGTGTGTGTGTGTGTGTGTGTATAGGAGAGTGTGTGTGTGTGTATAGGAGAGTGTGTGTGTGTGTGTGTATAGGAGAGTGTGTGTGTGTGTGTGTATAGGAGAGTGTGTGTGTGTGTGTGTATAGGAGAGTGTGTGTGTGTGTGTATAGGAGTGTGTGTGTGTGTGTGTGTGTATAGGAGAGTGTGTGTGTGTGTGTGTATAGGAGAGTGTGTGTGTGTGTGTGTGTGTGTGTGTGTATAGGAGAGTGTGTGTGTGTGTGTGTGTATAGGAGAGTGTGTGTGTGTGTGTGTGTGTGTATAGGAGTGTGTGTGTGTGTGTGTATAGGAGAGTGTGTGTGTGTGTGTGTGTGTGTGTGTGTGTGTATAGGAGTGTGTGTGTGTGTGTGTGTGTGTGTGTGTGTGTGCTCGCCCCTCAGGACTAGATGGATGTGGATTTTGACGGGAGACAGAAATATCCTCCCATTCAGGAGGCTCCGCCCCCAGCCAGAGGAGGAGAACAGGGAGCACACGGAGACCCAGGACACACACACTCCATACACACACACACACACACACACACACACACACACACACACACACACACACACACACACACACACACACACACACACACACACACACACACACACACACACACACACACACACACACACTCCTACACACACACAACCCATACACACACGCAGCCACACACACGCATGCATAAAGGGAGTTTGTATGTAATTGTATAACACAGCAGTAGGACAGACGAGTAGTGATGGTTCAGCCTCTAGATGAGTGATGCAGTACGACAGGGCTACTGACGCAGGCTACTGACGCAGGCTACTGACGCCGGCTACTGACGCTGGCTCAAAATATGTCAACTTTCAAGTCAGTCCACTCTGAGACCAGGGTGTCATTCCTCTATAATTAACACGGTTCTCCTAGTATATATAGTATACATAAAGTTACACACACACACACACATTGTAATGACATGTGACATGTGATCAGTGAGTCGAGCCACTAAAGCAAACAGCCAATCAGCTGTTCTTACATTCAAGATACAAGATGTTTTCTACCCAATGGAATGCTCACACATTCCCTTCCGCAGTATTGATTTCTAAAACAATATGTTATACAACACTGTACACCATAAAGATAAACAATAACAATAACACACTGTACACCATAAGATAACATAACAATAGTTATACAACACTGTACACCATAAAGATAACAATAACAATATGTTATACAACACTGTACACCATAAAGATAACAATAAAGATAACAATAAAGTGACTGATGGATGATATGTACATATGTTCAATTGTGTAAAAACTATTTAAAAGCATTTGTGTGCCAGTAGAGCAGCAGCATCATGAATACACACATGACAGAGTAATGTTATGACATGTTATGATAGTGTCATGTTATGATAGTGTCATGTTATGACATGTTATGATAGTGTAATGTTAATGACATGTTATGATAGTGTCATGTTAATGACATGTTATGATAGTGTAATGTTAATGACATGTTATGACAGTGTAATGTTAATGACATGTTATGATAGTGTCATGTTATGACATGTTATGATAGTGTCATGTTAATGACATGTTATGATAGTGTAATGTTATGACATGTTATGATAGTGTAATGTTAATGACCATGTTATGATAGAGTAATGTTAATGACATGTTATGATAGTGTAATGTTAATGACATGTTATGATAGTGTAATGTTAATGACATGTTATGATAGTGTAATGTTAATGACCATGTTATGATAGTGTAATGTTAATGACATGTTATGATAGTGTAATGTTAATGACATGTTATGATAGAGTAATGTTAATGACATGTTATGATAGTGTAATGTTAATGACATGTTATGATAGTGTAATGTTAATGACATGTTATGATAGTGTAATGTTAATGACATGTTATGATAGTGTAATGTTATGATAGTGTAATGTTAATGACCATGTTATGATAGTGTAATGTTAATGACATGTTATGATAGTGTAATGTTAATGACATGTTATGATAGAGTAATGTTAATGACATGTTATGATAGTGTAATGTTAATGACATGTTATGATAGTGTAATGTTAATGACATGTTATGATTGTCATGTTAATGACATGTTATGATAGTGTCATGTTAATGACATGTTATGATAGTGTAATGTTATGACATGTTATGATAGTGTAATGTTAATGACATGTTATGATAGTGTAATGTTAATGACATGTTATGATAGTGTAATGTTAATGACATGTTATGATAGTGTAATGTTAATGACATGTTATGATAGTCATGTTAATGACATGTTATGATAGTGTAATGTTAATGACATGTTATGACAGTGTAATGTTAATGACATGTTATGATAGTGTAATGTTAATGACATGTTATGATAGAGTAATGTTAATGACATGTTATGATAGAGTAATGTTAATGACATGTTATGATAGTGTAATGTTAATGACATGTTATGATAGCGTCATGTTAATGACATGTTATGATAGAGTAATGTTAATGACATGTCTGTCTGTCTGTCTCTCCTTCTGTCTGTCTGTCTGTCTCTCCTTGTGTCTCTCTCTGTCTGTCTCTGTCTCTCTGTCTGTCTGTCTGTCTGTCTGTCTGTCTGTCTGTCTCTCTCTGTCTGTCTGTCTGTCTGTCTGTCTGTCTGTCTGTCTGTCTGTCTCTGTCTGTCTGTCTGTCTGTCCTGTCTGTCTGTCTGTCTGTCTGTCTGTCTGTCTGTCTGTCTCTCTCTGTCTGTCTGTCTGTCTGTCTCTGTCTGTCTTGTTGAAGCTTGAATGTCTCTCTGGATGGAGAGAGGACGCAGGCTGTGAATTAGCGTCGCTTGGCGTCGCTAATTCACAACAAGAAAATAACAAAATAACATTACAATACCAAAAAATTGTCTTTACACTTTTGCCACCAAACTTTGAAATATCTAATCTTATTTCCTCATTTGAGACTCATTAAAGTGGCACTATACACAGCAGCAACATATAGTTGAAATGTGTTATTTCAATTTGTACAAAAATATAAAACATTTATATTTTAAAACAATTAGACTTCAAGATTCAAGAATCATTATTGTCCATGTGTAACAAGTACAATGGAATGATTACTCCAAAATATTAAAAAATAAAAATAGTTAGAAATAGCAATCTAAACAATAAGGAACAATAAGATGTGTCTTTAGTGATGACGAGGATAATCATAGACCTACAGACACCACCACCCTGATCAGACACCACCACCCTGATCAGACACCACCACCCTGATCAGACACCACCACCCTGATCAGAGATCAGCATGCTGATTATGGTGCTGAACGCTCTCTCTCTCTCTCTCTCTCTCTCTCTCTCTCTCTCTCTCTCTCTCTCTCTCTCTCTCTCTCTCTCTCTCTCTCTCTCTCTCTCTCTCTCTCTCTCCTCTCTCTCTCTCTCTCTCTCTCTCTCTCTCCCCCTCCCTCCCTCCCTCCCTCCCTCTAGGACTGTGGCCCCGCCCAGCCGGAAGTTGAGAAGATGGACAGGATGAAGATTATCAAGAGGCGGTTGTCCATGTCGCTCCGCTCAGCGCGCCCTGTGGACGAGACGCTGTCCGACCTGGCCGAGCAGATCAACCTGGAGGAACCTCCTGCAGCCAGGGACAACGGTGAGACACACACACACACCTACCCCTACCTACACACACACACACACACACACACACCTACACACACACCTACACACACACACACACACACACACACACCCACCTACACACACACCTACCTACACACACACACACACACACCCACCTACACACACACCTACCTACACAAACACACACACACACATCTACCTACACACACACACACACACACACACACACACACACACACCTACCCCTACCTACACACACACACACACACCTACACACACACCTACCTACACACACACACACACACACACACACACACCAACACACCTACCTACACACACACACACACACCCCTACCTACACACGCACACGCACACACCTACCTACACACACATACACACACACACACACCTACACACACACCTACCTACACACACACACACACACACACACACATCTACCTACACACAACACACACACACACACACACACACACACACACACACACACACACACACGCACCAACACACCTACCTACACACACACACACACACACACACACACACACACCTTCCTACACACACACCCACACACACACACACACACACACCTACCTACACACACACCTACCTACACGCGCACACACCTTCCTACACACACACCCACACACACCCACACACACACCTACCTACACACACACACACACACTCTATCTAACCACCTGGAGCCATGCTGACCTTCATCATGTCCACCACATCGTCATCCTCATGTAACTCATTGTCACTGAGTCACATGTCAGCACATCACATGACCCTCAGTGTCACTGAGTCACATGTCAGCACATCACATGACCCTCAGTGTCACTGAGTCACATGTCAGCACATCACATGACCCTCAGTGTCACTGAGTCACATGTCAGCACATCACATGACCCTCAGTGTCACTCACCTCTCGGAATGTGAATTCCCAGAATTCCTTTTGTTTCTCATCCTCAACATAAGCTGCAGGAGAATGTGTGTTGAAGCCTCAGGACTCGTATGTGCCCCCTGCTGGCAGCTGGCAGGACTGCAGGTCTGTTATAATAATAATAATAATAATATTAATAATGCCGGCTTTTCTATAGCGCTTTTATCCAAAGCGCTTTACAAGTCATGCCTCACATTCACCCATTCATACACCGACGGCGATGGCTGACGACAGTCAGCCATCAAGGAGACAGCCAGCAGGTCAGGAGCAGTTAGGGTTAGGGGGTCTTGCTCAAGGACACATTGACAGGTTTTGCTAGGAGGAGCCGGGGGATCGAACCAGCGACCTTTCGGTTGTGAGGCTCTACCTCCTGAGCTACACTACCCCCGTCTGTTGACTCAGAATGAAGGGAGCTGTGCACACACACACACAGGGAGTGTGTGTGTGTGTGTGTGTGTGTCATCCCTGAAAGAGAGAGAGAGAACGACTGAGTCAGGGGACTCAGAGTGAGAGGTGACAGAGTGAGACTCTGTCACTGAGTGAGAGGTGACCGAGTGAGAGGTGACAGAGTGAGAGGTGACAGAGTGAGAGGTGACAGAGTGAGAGGTGACAGAGTGAGAGGCGACAGAGTGAGAGGTGACCGAGTGAGACTCTGTCACCTCTCACTCTGAGGTGACAGAGTGAGAGGTGACCGAGGTGACAGAGTGAGACATAGACAGAGTGAGTCAGATGACAGAGTGAGAGGTGACCGAGGTGACAGAGTGAGAGGTGACAGAGTGAGAGGTGACCGAGTGAGAGGTGACCGAGTGAGAGGTGACAGAGTGAGAGGTGATAGAGTGAGAGGTGACCGAGGTGACAGAGTGAGAGGTGACCGAGGTGACAGAGTGAGAGGTGACAGAGTGAGAGATGACCGAGTGAGAGGTGATAGAGTGAGAGGTGACCGAGTGAGAGGTGACAGAGTGAGAGGTGACAGTGAAAGGTGACTGAGTGAGAGGTGATAGAGTGAGAGGTGACAGAGTGAGAAGTGACAGAGTGAGGGGTGACAGGTGACCGAGTGAGAAGTGACCGAGTGAGAGGTGACAGTGAAAGGTGACAGAGTGAGAGGTGACAGAGTGAGAGGTGACAGAGTGAAAGGTGACGGAGTGAGAGGTGACAGAGTGAGAGGTGACAGAGTGAGAGGTGACAGAGTGAGAGGTGACAGAGTGAGAGGTGACCGAGTGAGAGGTGACAGTGAAAGGTGACAGAGTGAGAGGTGACAGAGTGAGAGGTGACAGAGTGAGAGGTGACAGAGTGAGAGGTGATAGAGTGAAAGGTGACAGAGTGAGAGGTGACAGAGTGAGAGGTGACAGAGTGAGAGGTGACAGAGTGAAAGGTGACAGAGTGAGAGGTGACAGAGTGAGAGGTGATAGAGTGAAAGGTGACAGAGTGAGAGGTGACCGAGTGAGAGGTGACAGAGTGAGAGGTGACAGATGTGAGAGGTGATAGAGTGAAAGGTGACAGAGTGAGAGGTGACCGAGTGAGAGGTGACCGAGTGAGAGGTGACAGAGTGAGAGGTGACAGAGTGAGAGGTGATAGAGTGATTCAGATGAAAGAGTGAGTTAATGTCAGAGTGACCAAGACAAGGTTCAAATACAGCAGTGCCTTGTGCTTCTATTTGATTGGTTAGCATAACGGGAACATTCATCCAATCCCCTTCAAGGCCCTGGTCACCTGGTTTAGGTTCTAGAGCAGAGACCAACAGAAAGGGAACAAGGGAGCAAGGGAGCACAATAAGGTACAACAAGGAAGTTGAGATCAAGGAACTTGAACTAAAAGAAGAAGTAATAAATGTTCATTGTGGTATACTCCTAGTGGTTCCAT
>CM051013.1:497500-507500 GCA_027704905.1 Muraenolepis orangiensis | reverse complement strand
TCAGCAGGAGGACGGACTGCAGAGAGAGAGAGAGAGAGAGAGAGAGAGAGAGAGAGAGAGAGAGAGAGAGAGAGAGAGAGAGAGAGAGAGAGAGAGAGAGAGAGAGAGGAGAGAGAGAGAGAGAGAGAGAGAGAGAGAGAGAGTTGAAGTGTAGTAGGAGAAAGGGGGAGTTCTCTCCGCTGTTTAGTCCGGTCCAAACCGTCCCATCGCCTCTCAGCTGGACAGACGTGTCTGGAGTAGTGGTCCGGTCATCGTATCCCCACTAGAACAGAGCGCTGGTCTGATCTCCTGATCTTCGGATCTTCGGATTGAAAAAACAAATCTAAAACTCCCCAGAAAAAGGATATTTTCTTCACTGGAATCATTCCTCATTCAAAGGTTTATTTTACGTGTTTTGAACGCCACTTGGAGAGAGCAGTTTGAGAGACCTTGCAAGAGTCCTTCCTCTAGAGCATGGAAGAGTCCGGGGGACGAGGGGGGAGGGCGGGGGGAGACGGGGGGAGGGCGGGGGGAGACGGGGGGAGGCCGGGGGAGAGAGACCCCTCTCAAAGGCTCTCTCCATTCCGCATGCTCCGGATGCTGGAGGCCTGTAGGACCCCTGGGAACCGCATCGGTAAGTCCTCCTCATGTCCTCCTCATGTCCTCCTCATGTCCTCCTCATGTCCTCTTCATGTCCTCCTGTCCTCCTATCCTCCATGTCCTCATGTCCTTGTGTCCTCCTCATGTCCTCCTCATGTCTTTCTCATGTCCTTCTCATGTCCTCCGTATGTCCTCATGTCATCCTCATGTCCTCCACATGTCCTCATGTCCTCCTCATGTCCTCATGTCCTCCACATGTCCTCATGTCCTCCTCATGTCCTCATGTCTTTCTCATGTCCTTCTCATGTCCTCCGTATGTCCTCCCATGTCCTCATGTCCTCCTCATGTCCTCCTCATGTCCTCCTCATGTCCTCATGTCCTCCTCATGTCTTTCTCATGTCCTCCGTATGTCCTCATGTCATCCTCATGTCCTCCACATGTCCTCATGTCCTCCTCATGTCCTCCTCATGTCCTCCTGATGTCCTCATGTCCCTCAGTCCTCATGTCCTCCTCATGTCCTCCTCATGTCTTTCTCATGTCCTTCTCATGTCCTCCGTATGTCCTCCTGTCCTCCTCATTTCCTCCTCATGTCCTCATGTCCTCATGTCCTGATCTTGGTCTGCACAGGTTGACCTCTTGGCCTTGAAGCCGTTCCTCTTTGTCCCGTTAGTACGAGGAACCTTTGATGGTTTTCATGTTTCCTTGATGTCCAAACTCATGAGACAGTCAATAGTAACAGGACCTGGGCCTGGACCCGACCCAGCAGGTCTTCTCATGGGCCTGTGTTTGGTTACTGTGTTACAAAAGGCATCTAAAATAATGACGTCAATTCGACGTGATCCTCAGTCAAACATCATCTCATTAGTTTAGAACAGCATAAAGGACCATGAGGCTTGGGAAGGCCACGTCCATAGGGACTAGGGGGATGTGGGCTGGGGAGAATGCTGAGCGGCTGGTGAGCCAACCAGTGAATGTCAAGCCCTGTATCTTTACCTATATCTATATCTATATCTATGAGCATTCGGTAGAAATCCTCCTTCTTCTTCATTGCTTGGCTTTTTCAACCCTTTCCTGAGCCGATATGCTGCCAAGTCCCTGCCCTGTCCTGCATATAAGCCCACACTGAGCCTTAATGAGCTCCACACGCACCCTCACCTCCAAGATGACAACCTTGCTGCTCTACAACAGTCTGCTCTACAACAGTCGGTATGCTCTACAATAGTCTGTCTGTCTGCTCTACAACAGTAGGTCTGTCTGCTCTACAACAGTAGGTCTGTCTGCTCTACAACAGTCTGTCTGTCTGCTCTACAGCAGTCTGTCTACTCTACAACAGTCTGTCTGTCTACTCTACAACAGCCTGTCTGCTCTACAACAGTCTGTCTGTCTCCTCTACAACAGTCTGTCTGCTCTACAACAGTCTGTCTGCTCTATCTGCTTTGGAACACCAAGAGACAGTGAGGACTCTCTCTCTCTCTCTCTCCTCGCTCTCTCTCTCGCTCTCTCTCTCTCTCTCTCTTCGCTCTCTCTCTCTCTCTCTCTCTCTCTCGTGTGTGTGGTCCAGGTCGCCCAGTGACAGAAATTAACCTTTTTTCACGTAACGGAACATGAAGCTTAGCTGCTGATGTTTACACCAAACACAGGAGATCACCCCAATGGCCTTCACCACACATCCTGCGCGTGTGTGTGCGCGTGGTGTGTGTGTGCGTGGTGTGTGTGTGTGTGTGTGCGCGTGTGCGTGCGTGTGGTGTGTGCGTGGTGCGTGTGCGTGCGTGTGTGTGTGTGTGTGTGCGCGTGTGTGTGTGTGTGTGTGTGTGTGTGTGTGTGTGTGCGTGTGTGTGTGCTACTTGTATGTTTGCACCCCGTCGTAAGGTTCAATGTCAGTCCTCTTGGTTTCAGTTATCCCGGAGCTAATGTTTCCATGTGAGTAACGCGGTAGGGATAACCTGTCTTTGTTAGCGTCTCCTGGTAGCGGCTCATCCCAGCCTGTCAATTATTCACTTCATTCAGCAGATGGAGTATTAGCTAATTAGCTGATTAGCTAATGAGCTAATGATGCTACTTCCCCAACAGACACAGGAGGATATCTGTTGGACCTTCAGCTGGTGGGAATCTCCCAGGATGTCACGATTATTCAGATCACTTTATTGGTGTTTCCTGGATTGGTTTTGTATTTCATAGTTTTTTTTACCCAATAGTGAGGTAGTTATGGTCACATGGTCTACCTCTACCCAATAGGGAGGTAGTTATGGTCACATGGTCTACCTCTACCCAATAGGGAGGTAGTTATGGTCACATGGTCTACCTCTACCCAATAGGGAGGTAGTTATGGTCACATGGTCTACCTCTACCCAATAGGGAGGTAGTTATGGTCACATGGTCTACCTCTACCCAATAGGGAGGTAGTTATGGTCACATGGTCTACCTCTGATGACGTAATAAGGACCAATTCAATAGAAATGGATGAGGTTGAAGAAAACAGTGAAGGTGTGTTTTGAGACCAGGAGGACACCGTCCTGCCCTCCATTTCAGACAAGGTAGCACACAATTATAGATGCATACACAAACCCACACACAGATGCAGACACGCACACACACACACACACACACACACAAAAACACACACACAGATGCACACAAACACACATACAGATGCACTCTCAAACACATACACAGATGCACACAGAATCTCAAACACGCACTCATACACACACACACGCGCACACACACACACACCCATACACACACGCACACACACGCACACACACACCCATACACACACACACACCCATACACACACACACACCCACACATACACACACACACCCATACACACACACACACCCATACACACACGCACAGACTCTGCTGTACTCCACACAGCATGATAATAAGGATCCTCACCATCCAGTCGTCCATTACTGGGCGGCCGAGGTGTCAGAACCCCTCAGGGGAAACGCTTCTCTTCCCTTCATTAGTCCCCATCCATGGTGCTTCAGGTGACAACAGAGGGATGAGGGAGATGGTTCTAATGATAACAATGAGAGAGCATCTCTCTCTCTCTCTCTCTCTCTCTCTCTCTCTCTCTCTCTCTCTCTCTCTCTCTCTCTCTCTCTCTCTCTCTCTCTCTCTCTCTCTCTCAATTCAATTTGCAAAAGCTTCAAGAGTACTTGACAACCCTCTGCACACCTCTCTCTCACACACACACACACACACACACACACACACACACACACACACACACATGGAGCAGACAGCCCTGACTCATTCATCAGATGCTGGAGGCCGGAAGGGGAGGTGGGGGAGGAGGTGGGTGTGAGGCAGGAGGTGGGTGAGGAGCCAGCAGATGCATGCTGGGTAAATATCGACCTCAACCTTTCACACACACTCCAACCGGTCCTGGTGTGGAGGTCCAGGTCCTCAGACCCGACCGGCCCTGGGGGGTCTTCCAACATCTGGTGACCAAGATAAAGGTTTTGGTGGAACCCCAAACACACCACGCAACATCCCAGATCAGTCGTTAAAACGTAGTAAAATTGTGTGTGTGTGTGTGTGTGTGTGTGTGTGTGTGTGTCATATTGAAGGCATTGTCCATGAGAACGTGAAGATGGGTTCAGACGGGGAGAGCGACCAGGCGTCCGGGACCTCATCAGACGAGGTCCAGAGTCCCGTGAGGGTCCGCATGAGGAACAACCACCACCGCCGTATCTCCAACGAGGTACACACACACACTCACACACACACACACACACACACACACACACACACACACACACACACATACAAGATATTTATTGGCCATTTGTAAAGTACATTGGAATGCTTCCTCCCCATTCCCTCCCTCAGTATACATCTTCAAAACAATACCATAAAAATTACAATAATATATACAATAAAAATGAATAAAAAAAGGACACCAAAGTGACTGATAGAGGGTATGAACATCTGTTGAATTGTGCAAAAATATTTAAAAGCATTTAAAGTGCAGCAGCATCATGAATACAGTGCAGTAACTGTGATGAGTCCAGAAAGTATGATAGAGTAATGTTAATGACATGTTATGATAGTGTAATGTTAATGACATGTTATGATAGTGTAATGTTAATGACATGTTATGATAGTGTAATGTTAATGACATGTTATGATAGTGTAATGTTAATGACATGTTATGATAGTGTAATGTTAATGACATGTTATGATAGAGTAATGTTAATGACATGTTATGATAGTGTAATGTTAATGACACGTTATGATAGTGTAATGTTAATGACACGTTATGACAGTGTAATGTTATGACATGTTATGATAGAGTAATGTTAATGACATGTTATGATAGAGTAATGTTAATGACATGTTATGATAGTGTAATGTTAATGACATGTTATGATAGAGTAATGTTAATGACATGTTATGATAGAGTAATGTTAATGACATGTTAGGATAGAGTAATGTTAATGACATCTTATGATAGTGTCATGTTAATGACATGTTATGATAGTGTAATGTTAATGACATGTTATGATAGAGTAATGTTAATGACATGTTATGATAGTGTAATGTTAATGACATGTTATGATAGTGTAATGTTAATGACATGTTATGATAGTGTCATGTTAATGACATGTTATGATAGTGTCATGTTAATGACATGTTATGATAGTGTCATGTTAATGACATGTTATGATAGTGTCATGTTAATGACATGTTATGATAGTGGCAGCACTCCTAGCAGTTCAGTAGGTCACTGCCTGTGGATAAAAACTCTCCTTAAACCTGGTAGTCCTTGCTGTACGGATGCTGAGGAACCGGCGTCCAGACGTTAGGGGGGAGAAGAGATGGAGCCCAGGGTGGTTGCGGTCCTTTATGATGGACATGGCCTTCTTCAGACATCTGGTCCTACAGATCTCCTCAATGCATGGAAGTGCACACCCCGATGATCTTCTCTGTCGTCCTCACGACCCTCTGGTCTTTCTTGTCCTGTTCAGTGGTGTCTCCGTACCACACGGTGACGCCACTCCTCAGGACGCTCTCTACGGGGCCACGGTAGAAGTTCACTAGCCACCTCTGGCCTATTCTGCTTCTCCTGAGGCACCGCAGAGCATAGAGGCGCTGGTGAGCCTTCTTCAGCATGACCTCCGTGTTGCGGGTCCACGCCAGGTCATCAGAAATCTGTAGCCCTAAGAAACTGAAGCAGACGACATCCACGATGTCCCGTCCAGGCTGACGGTGGAGTGGGGGCCCCGTCCAGGCTGATGGTGGAGCGGGGGCCCCGGTGGCTCCTGAAGTCCACGATGAGCTCCTTGGTCTTGCTGACATTCAGTGCGAGGCTGTTGTCCTCACACCATCGCGTCAGCTGGACAACCTCAACTCTGTACTCTGCCTCATCGCCCTCGCTTATCAGGCCGATGGTGTCGTCGATAAACTTGATAATCCAATTATTGCTGTGCGTTGCAGTACAGCCATGTGTGTACAGCGAGTACAGCCGGGGACCGAGGCAGCAGCCTTGGGGTGCTCCGGTGTTGAGGACCAGAGTGGATGAGATGTTCCCAATCTTCACCACTTAAGGCCTGCCCGTCAGGAAGTCCATAATCCAGTTACAGATGGGGGTGCTCAGACCTAGGTCCCTC
The DNA here is from genome assembly GCA_027704905.1 of Muraenolepis orangiensis. NCBI lineage: Eukaryota > Metazoa > Chordata > Actinopteri > Gadiformes > Muraenolepididae > Muraenolepis > Muraenolepis orangiensis. The sequence continues at coordinate 501,297 of CM051013.1, read as the reverse complement.
AGTTTCAGGACCAGCTTGGAGGGAACGATGGTGTTGAACGCCACGATGGTGTTGGTATGGCAACACCACTGAACAGGACAAGAAAGACCTCCAGAGGGTCGTGAGGTCGGCAGAGAAGATCATCGGGTGTGCACTTCCATGCATTGAGGAGATCTTTAGGCATACGATACACAGGCACACACTCGCACTCACACACACACACATGGACCCCCACACGCACGGACCCACACACACGCATGGACACACACACACACACACACACATACACACACACAAATACAGGCATGCACGCACACACACACACAAACGAGGCATGAACCATTTCTTGCACATGGCCACAACAGTGGAACCAAAATGTGTGAATGGGCAGAGTGTTGAGTACAGCAGTTTTACCATGTTCACCCCTCTGGACTGAACCATGTTCACCCCTCTGGACTGAACCATGTTCACCCCTCTGGACTGAACCATGTTCACCCCTCTGGACTGAACCATGTTCACCCCTCTGGACTGAACCATGTTCACCCCTCTGGACTGAACCATGTTCACCCCTCTGGACTGAACCATGTTCACCCCTCTGGACTGAACCATGTTCACCCCTCTGGACTGTACCATGTTCACCCCTCTGGACTGAACCATGTTCACCCCTCTGGACTGTACCATGTTCACCCCTCTGGACTGAACCATGTTCACCCCTCTGGAATGAACCATGTTTACCACTCTGGACTGAGCCATGTTCACCCCTCTGGACTGTACCATGTTCACCCCTCTGGACTGTACCATGTTCACCCCTCTGGACTGTACCATGTTCACCCCTCTGGACTGAACCATGTTCACCCCTCTGGACTGTACCATGTTCACCCCTCTGGACTGTACCATGTTCACCCCTCTGGACTGAACCATGTTCACCCCTCTGGACTGTACCATGTTCACCCCTCTGGACTGAACCATGTTCACCCCTCTGGACTGTACCATGTTCACCCCTCTGGACTGAACCATGTTCACCCCTCTGGACTGAGCCATGTTCACCCCTCTGGACTGTACCATGTTCACCCCTCTGGAATGAACCATGTTCACCCCTCTGGAATGAACCATGTTTACCATTCTGGACTGAACCATGTTCACCCCAGGGTGGGAGAGGAGCCTCAATGTCATTATAAAGGAAATTAATTATAATTATAATGAGAATATAAAGATGAAAAGAAGCAATCCTGAGGCTACATGGATGATGAGAGAGAGAGAGAGAGAGAGAGAGAGAGAGAGAGAGAGAGAGAGAGAGAGAGAGAGAGAGAGAGAGAGAGAGAGAGAGAGAGAGAGAGAGAGAGAGAGAGAGAGAGAGAGAGAGAGAGAGAGAGAGAGAGAGAGAGAGAGAGAGAGAGAGAGAGAGAGAGAGAGAGAGAGAGAGAGAGAGAGAGAGAGAGAGAGAGAGAGAGTCAAGTCAAGTTTATTGTCACTTCACAGTTTACTTTAAGTATAAAGCAGTGATGTGAAAATCTTATGTGCAAAACCCGACGACAGACAGCAGTTATAAAAATAAGATAAAATAGAATAAAAACTAAATAGAATAAAATAAGTGAAAAAAATGAAATTTATAAAATACAATATATCGGCACATAAAAAGAGCAATATGTATATATAAATCAATGTAATAACATCTCCATTGTTATATGCTATACGCCCTTGTTCAGCAGCCTGATGGCCTGACTGTGGAAGCTATCTCTAAGCCTATTTGTACGGCACTTGCCTGCCTGACGGTAACAGTGAGTACAGTTCGTGGCTGGGGTGGGCAATGTCTTTATGATGCGTTTGGCCTTGGCCACGCACCGCTGGTTGTATATATCCAGGAGGGAGGGGAGCTCACCTCCAACGATATACTGGGCCGTCCGCACCACCCTTTGAAGCGCTCTGCGCTCGAGTGCGGTGCAGTTCCCGGCCCGGGCGGTGATACACCCTGTAAGAAAACTCTCGATGGTGCCGTTATAGAATGTTCTCAGGATGCGGGGGCCCATGCTGAATTTCTTCAGACGCCTGAGGAAATACAGGCGTTGTTGGGCCCTTTTCACCACGTGTGTGGTGTGCGTGGACCACGTGAGGTCCTCGGAGATGTGTACGCCGAGGAACTTGAAGCTGCTGACCCTCTCTACTGCAACACCGTCGATGGAGATAGGGCCGTGCTCTCCTCTCTGCTTCCTGAAGTCCACGATCAGCTCCTTGGTCTTCTTGATGTTGAGGGCGAGGCTGTTCTCCTGGCACCACTGCTCCAGCGACCCAACCTCCTCCCTGTAGGCTGTCTCGTCGTCGCCGGCGATCAGGCCAATCACTGTCGTGTCGTCAGCAAACTTGACGATGACGTTGGAGCTGTGCATAGCCATGCAGTCGTGGGTGTAGAGGGAGTAGAGGAGAGGGCTCAGCACGCATCCCTGGGGGGCTCCCGTGTTGAGGGTCAGTGGCTCTGAGGTGGTGCTGCCCATCCTCACCACCTGGTGGCAGTCCGACAGGAGGTCCAGTATCCAGCTGCATGTGGATGGGGGCACGCCTAGACCTCTAAGCTTGGTGTCGAGCTTGGCAGGAAGATTCAAGATTCAAAATAACAGTGAGAGGATTTACAGTGCGTTGACCAAACAATAATAACACAGAGCGTTGACCTCAGGTCACTGAGTCTCCACTGTCCCTCTCACGACCCGAGGTAGATGAATTAAAGAGTCTGATGGCCACAGGAAGAAAGGACTTCCTGTGGCGTTCTGTGGTGCACCTGGGTGGAATGAGTCTGTTGCTGAAGGTGCTTCTGTATGAGGTCAACACCTGATGGAGAGGGTGAGAGTTGTTGTCAAGGATACTACGCAGCTTGCGCAGCATCCTCCTCTCAGACACCACCAACAAGGAGTCCAGCTGGACCCCCAGGACAGCGCCAGCCTTCCTGACGATCCTGCTGATCTTGTTGGCGTCTGCTGACCTCAACCTGCTTCCCCAGCACACGACACCGGAGAAGATGGCACTGGCTACCACCGACTGGTAGAACATCTTCAGCATCGTGTTACAAACGTTGAAGGACCGGAGCCTCCGCAGGAAGTAGAGACGGCTCTGGCCCTTTTTGTACACAGCCTCAGAGTTCTTGGCCCAGACCAGTTTGTTGTCCAGATGAACTCCCAGGTATTCTTCTCTTCTGCGGACACACCCTTGATGGAAATGGGTGTGGGGGTAGATTTCCTCCTGCGGAGATCCACCACCATCTCCTTCGTCTTGTCAGTGTTGAGCTGCATGTGGTTCAGCTCACACCACTCAACGAAGGAGTCCACGACGCCCCTGTACTCCTCATCGTTTCCCTCGCTGACACAACCAACAACTGCAGAGTCGTCCGAGAACTTCTGCAGATGGCAGGACTCTGAGTTGAACTGGAAGTCTGAGGTGTAAAGGGTGAACAGGAATGGGGAAAGAACAGTTCCCTGTGGAGCACCAGTGCTGCTGACCACAGTGTCAGACACAGTCCTGCAGTCTGACAAACTGTGGACGACCCGTCAAATAGTCTGTAATCCAGGAAACCAGGGAAGAGGAACTATCGTGTTATCGTAACTATCGTAAGGAACTATCGTGTTGAACGCTGAGCTGTAGTCCACAAACAGCATTCGCACATAGCGTATGGTATAGAGAGAGAGAGAGAGAGAGAGAGAGAGAGAGAGGATGGAACAACCTAGTTTCCTCTCCTCCCTCCCTCTTTCTTTCTCTCGCTCTCTCTCTTGTGTCTCTCCAGTCATGTATTCATCCAGTCATGTGACAGAGTGATGCATTGTGGGGATGGTTTG
>CM051013.1:490000-492500 GCA_027704905.1 Muraenolepis orangiensis | reverse complement strand
GGGGGAGAGGGGGGAGTTACCTGCTAGGGGGAGAGGGGGGAGTTACCTGCTAGAGGGAGAGGGGGGAGTTACCTGCTAGGGGGAGAGGGGGGAGTTACCTGCTAGGGGGGAGAGGGGGGAGTTACCTGCTAGAGGGAGAGGGGGGAGTTACCTGCTAGGGGGAGAGGGGGGAGTTACCTGCTAGGGGGGAGAGGGGGGAGTTACCTGCTAGGGGGAGAGGGGGGAGTTACCTGCTAGGGGGAGAGGGGGGAGTTACCTGCTAGGGGGAGAGGGGTGAGTTACCTGCTAGGGGGGAGAGGGGGGAGTTACCTGCTAGGGGGAGAGGGGGGAGTTACCTGCTAGGGGGAGAGGGGGGAGTTACCTGCTAGGGGGAGAGGGGGGAGTTACCTGCTAGGGGGGAGAGGGGGGAGTTACCTGCTAGGGGGAGAGGGGGGAGTTACCTGCTAGGGGGAGAGGGGGGAGTTACCTGCTAGGGGGGAGAGGGGGGAGTTACCTGCTAGGGGGAGAGGGGGGAGTTACCTGCTAGGGGGGAGAGGGGGGAGAGGGGGGAGTTACCTGCTAGGGGGGAGAGGGGGGAGTTACCTGCTAGGGGGAGAGGGGTGAGTTACCTGCTAGGTGGGAGAGGGGTGAGTTACCTGCTAGGTGGGAGAGGGGAGTCATCTTAACTCACCCGCTAGGTAACTCACACCTGCCTGAACTTTTGAGCTTTTACGCAGCGTAGCATAGGCCACGCCCCCTCGTGTTGGGGGGGAGAGGGGGGGGGGTGATCAATACAGCCGGTGATGACTTGATTGAGTTAATGGCCCTGGGTTAGGCCCCCTCCCTGTCTGGAAAGGAAAAGGGAGACACAGGGTTAGTTATTTATTAGTGTGATTGATTACACTGTGATAGAGTGACTTAATATGTTAATTACTACATATGTTAATGAATGTATATGATAATGACCTTGTATGTTATGTCTGCTTTATATACAGATAGGTGCAGAGCGAGAGAGAGCGAGAGAGAGCGAGAGAGAGCGAGAGAGCGAGAGAGAGAGAGCGAGAGAGAGAGAGAGAGAGAGAGAGAGAGAGAGAGAGAGAGAGAGAGAGAGAGAGAGAGAGAGAGAGAGAGAGAGAGAGAGAGAGAGAGAGAGAGAGAGAGAGAGAGAGAGAGAGAGAGAGAGAGAGCGCTAATGCACACTATAAACAGCAGGGAGTATTGGGCCTCCATCACATTGAGGCTGCCTTATTGCGGAGGCCGGACTGCGGGGCCTCTTAGGAGCAGACATGTTGTTTTTCATGTGCACATTAAATGAATGAGTGATGAAATGTGAGTGAATGATGTTCAGTAACTCAGGGACTCATGTGTTCAGACGCTGCTTAATTCAGTCCCACTCGGGACTCTTTACCCTGTCAGATGTGATGGAGTGCGTTGCACACACACACACACACACACAAACACACACACACACACACACACACACACAAACACACACATTTAGACACGCGCGCATTAACACACATGCGTGCATGCGCGGACATCCATGCACACACAAAAAGAGCTCTCACATCTCAATGGGACTTCCTGAAATATAAAACTATTGTCATTTTAGAAACCCAACTCCTAATTGAGTTGTAGCTCAGTATATTATATTATTATTATTATATTATTATGTCTTTACCTCACATGAAGGAACGCTCACCACTCACACCTTTACAATCATGATCGTAGAGATACCATCTAGAAAAGAGACTTTCTGTTTTCTGTTGAACCCGGCCCACCCACGATGACCTCTCCCAGAGGTCATCGTCCGTACCAGGGGGTGAGATCTCTACTTCTTCTCCTGGTCTGGTGGTTCCTCCTCATGTTCCAGTGTATGATCTCGCCCTTCTGAACCGTGGGCAGTGTTTCTCCACCGGTGGTCTGAACTGATGTCCACTCTTCATCACTAGTTATGATCGGATCATTGTAAATGAAGATTTCAAGTGTTGTGTTTCACAGATCAGCTTAGAGAGTTAAAGCAGCGTGTGACTGAGTCCACCCACAGCCTTGGTAACACTGATCTATTGGTGATCAGTATTCATGTGTCTGATAATTATTTGTGTATTTTTGCTTCAAAAATCTGGAGCCCAGACACGAGAGCAGAGCTAACAGATTAGATCCACTATCTAACCTTTATCTAACTACTATCTAACCTCTATCGAACTGCTATCTAACCTCTATCTAACTGCTATCTAACTACTATCTAACCTCTATCTAACTACTATCTAACTACTATCTAACTACTATCTAACCTCTATCTAACCTCTATCTAACCTCTATCGAACTACTATCTAACCTCTATCTAACTGCTATCTAACTACTATCTAACCTCTATCTAACTACTATCTAACTACTATCTAACCTCTATCTAACCTCTATCTAACCTCTATCGAACTACTATCTAACCTCTATCTAACTGCTATCTAACTACTATCTAACCTCTATCTAACCTCTATCTAACCTCTATCGAACTACTATC
>CM051013.1:417500-477500 GCA_027704905.1 Muraenolepis orangiensis | reverse complement strand
TGTTCCTTTACTGTTCTTACTCACTGTGTGTTCTGAACGTTCTCTTAGGATCCTCTCGTTGTGTTTCTGGACCACTTTAGTCTCAATCTGTCTTCTCTTCTCTGTCCTGTTTCCACCGTCTCCCCGATCCTTCCTATTCTTCTTCATCTCTAATCCTCACCCGTCCAAAACCTCACCCCTTTCAAACCTCACCCCTCTCTCAAACCTCACCCCTCTCTCAAACCTCACCCCTCTCTCAAACCTCACCCCTTCCAATCCTCCCAAACCCCCCCCCCCCCAAAAAAACAGTAGCACATAAGATAGGCTCCGCCCCCTCGCAGTACTTCCAGAGAGAAGCAGCCAATCCCAGGGCTCAGAATCAGGCTCTCTCCTCCCCTTCCACAGGCTGATTGGCCAGGGCCCGTCTGGTAAATACTCTTTCATTCTTCGACCCGACTCCACTCTCATGTTCCTCCTTCCTTCTCTCCTTCCTGCTGTCTCCTTGTTCTGTTCCCTGTCTCCTTGTTCTGTTCCCTGTGTCCTTGTTCTGTTCCCTGTCTCCTTGTTCTGTTCCCTGTCTCCTTGTTCTGTTCCCTGTCTCCTTGTTCTGTTCCCTGTGTCCTTGTTCTGTTCCCTGTCTCCTTGTTCTGTTCCCTGTGTCCTTGTTCTGTTCCCTGTCTCCTTGTTCTGTTCCCTGTCTCCTTGTTCTGTTCCCTGTGTCCTTGTTCTGTTCCCTGTGTCCTTGTTCTGTTCCCTGTCTCCTTGTTCTGTTCCCTGTCTCCTTGTTCTGTTCCCTGTGTCCTTGTTCTGTTCCCTGTCTCCTTGTTCTGTTCCCTGTGTCCTTGTTCTGTTCCCTGTCTCCTTGTTCTGTTCCCTGTCTCCTTGTTCTGTTCCCTGTCTTCTTGTTCTGTTCCCTGTCTCCTTGTTCTGTTCCCTGTGTCCTTGTTCTGTTCCCTGTGTCCTTGTTCTGTTCCCTGTGTCCTTGGCCAAAATGTGCACCACCTTTATTTTTTAATTTACTGATGAATTGTTTTAATGTTCACTCCTCATGCTTCACTCCTCTTCCATCCCTGTATCAACGTACCCCATCCCTATATCAACGTACCCCCCCTGTATCACCTCCCCTCACCATCACCACCTCCCCTTGGTCTGTGTTCACCTCCCCTCACCTCACCACCCCCCCTTGGTCTGTGTTCACCTCACCTCACCACCTCCCCTTGGTCTGTGTTCTCCTCCCCTCACCTCACCACCTCCCCTTGGTCTGTGTTCACCTCCCCTCACCTCACCACCCCCCCTTGGTCTGTGTTCACCTCACCTCACCACCTCCCCTTGGTCTGTGTTCTCCTCCCCTCACCTCACCACCTCCCCTTGGTCTGTGTTCACCTCACCTCACCACCTCCCCTTGGTCTGTGTTCTCCTCCCCTCACCTCACCACCTCCCCTTGGTCTGTGTTCTCCTCCCCTCACCTCACCACCTCCCCTTGGTCTGTGTTCACCTCCCCTCCCCTCACCACCTCCCCGCCTAAGGCTTGGCTCCTCTCAGTCTCTGTGTTGGATGGAGGAATGGTAGCTGGGTGACTAGCTGCTTGTTAAGAGTCTTATGGTGTCTCTGTTGTCTCAGTCCTGTTCAGGTTCCTCCAGAGGGGAATGTAACCTAGTGTTCAGTCTGTAAGTGTCTCGGTGTGACGCTGTGTGGGTTGGTCTTTAATGAGTGGTAGTTTGGAGGGTTACAGGTGAGTGGTAGTTTGGAGAGTTACAGGTGAGTATATTCCAGGTGTGATGCGGTGTGTGCGTTAATCTTTAATGACTGGTGGTAGGTTGGAGAGCTACAGGTGAGTATATTCCAAGTGTGTTTTGGGGTGTAGTTGCATGATGTCATCTCTGATCAGGGTGTTTGTTTATGGGTCATTCTTCATTATCCAATGTTGAATTAAACATATTGTTACCACTGTCTCACGTTCAACTCTCTCTCTCTCTCTCTCTCTCTCTCTCTCTCCTCTCTCTCTCTCTCTCTCTCTCAGCCCAGGGGAAGACTAGAAGGCAGAGTGTGTTGTTTTAGTGTTGGAGGGCCCTGGTCACGGTGTGGAGTGAGGGCCCCGCCACACACAAACACACAGAGACACACTCTCACCAGGACACGCCCAAGAAGGAACAACAACACAACCATAACCAAGAACACACCAACCAGAAGAAACCAGAACTTTAAAAGAAACTGCGACACTATACTTGATAGAAGAAACATAAAGTCACTCGCCACTACAGAGAGAGAGAGAGAGAGAGAGAGAGAGAGAGAGAGAGAGAGAGAGAGAGAGAGAGAGAGAGAGAGAGAGAGAGAGAGAGAGAGAGAGAGAGAGAGAGAGAGAGAGAGAGAGAGAGAGAGAGAGAGAGAGAGAGAGAGAGAGAGAGAGAGAGAGAGAGAGAGAGAGAGAGAGAGAGAGAGAGAGAGAGAGAGAGAGAGAGAGAGAGAGAGAGAGAGAGAGAGAGAGAGAGGTTTCTCATTGCTGCTGCTGTTACCACAGCTGCCCAGGAGGGGGCAGTGTGCACTACGAGGACTTTGAACCAAACCTTTGCTGTATCAGTGAGAAAGAGGAACGGGGGCCTCCCCTTCTCTCCTTGGTCTTGTTGTACATAAAGAAGAGGAGCTGTAGATCTCTGCTACTTTGGTTTTTTAAATATCAGCCTGAATCCCAAACTCTAAATCCACCCTCACATAAACCATGTCAAGAGACAAGAGACTGTCTCTTGTCTCACACACACACACACACACCACATTAGATTAACTTGAACATGAGTTAGTATCTGATCTATCTCAGGTCAGTGGGATGGAGAGAGGTCCCACCAGGCGTGGTCATAGAGACACTGGACTACCAGGACCACCGTCCCATTACATCTTAAGGACTAAAGGCTGCCAAGGGGTCAGGGGTCAGTGTGCTAGTCGACCATAACACAGGACACAGAGAAACGTGTCAAAGCAAAGGAAGTGTACAAAACCTGGTGATTCTCAGATGTTCCTCCGCTGACTGGCGGTTCTCTGACGTGTTCCGTAGCATCCGGGTTCCCCGTGTTCTCTTACCCGCTCAGTCACCTTACCCCACCTGCTCCTTAATTCTATTATTTTACCTTTTTTTAATCTAAATATATATATATATATATATATATATATATACACACACAACTGTCATTTTTACTTTGAAGTACTTTTAGGTGGGAAGCTCCACCCTCCCGGAGGCTGTCCTCCGGCTGTCTCCTGTTCCCATGGAAACTGAACCGGCGTGTTGCACATTCCTTGAGCTCAGGATTATGGGTAGTGTAGTTTTGTTAAATGAGGTTCTGCGGCTCTCGTATGTAAAGTTTGGTTTTGTCCCTTTTTTTGCAAAGCAAGCGCCGACTATGTTAGTATTAACTATGATTCTGATTATGATAAACACCAGACAGCAACTCATCCAGGGACTGCATTGGACCTCTGGGGTTGCTGTTCACTCCCCTCCTGGTCCCTTGTCCTTTTGAAACCTTCCAGCGTGTTGGCGTAACTAACTCATGTTTTACTGACAGTAACTAACTCATGTTTTACTGACAGTAACTAACTCATGTTTTACTGACAGTAACTAACTCATGTTTTACTGACAGTAACTAACTCATGTTTTACTGACAGTAACTAACTCATGTTTTACTGACAGTAACTAACTCATGTTTTACTGACAGTAACTAACTCATGTTTTACTGACAGTAACTAACTCATGTTTCCTGACGGAGTGTCTTCACACAGGATGGTTGCTATTGATTTGGACTTAATGCAAAACTACCCGACAACAAGCACTTTAGCGCAGTGTGTTCCACTGAGCTCTGATGTTCAGATGAAGCCACTTAGGAGGTCCACTTAGGAGGTCCACTTAGGAGGTCCACTTAGGAGGTCCACTTAGGAGGTCCACTTAGAGGGAGGCTCTGCAGTCTGATCCTCACCACTTGAAAGCCTTTCCTTGCAGCCTGTGAAGGAAAGGGAACACGTTAAGCCCATTATCACTCTGCTCCCTGGACCAGGAGAACATGTACAGTGTATAGATTCAACCACTCACTCTTTCTGGTTCTTACCTTGATTGGATTTGAAGTAGTTTTTATCGAGGTGAGATTCCCCTAAAGTGAAGTGAAGCTCACATGACCAGAGCGTGGTGTCATCAAAAAGAACCGACTGGACCAAAGCGGGGGGCGTGGCCTCCAGTCCTCCCACCCCCTCAGCGTGGCTCCTCCCACACCCTCTCAGCATAGCTCCTCCCACACCCCCTCAGCGTAGCTCCTCCCACACCCCCTCAGTGTAGCTCCTCCCACACCCCCTCAGTGTGGCTCCTCCCACACCCCCTCAGCGTGGCTCCTCCCATACCCCCTCAGCGTGGCTCCCCCACACCCCCTCAGCGTGGCTCCTCCCACACCCCCTCAGCGTGGCTCCTCCCACACCCCCTCAGCGTGGCTCCTCCCACACCCCCTCAGCGTGGCTCCTCCCACACCCCCTCAGCGTGGCTCCTCCCACACCCCGCCAGCCGCCCGCCGGTGGAGCTCTCAGTAGGGTTGATTTCAGAGGTCTTCCCTCTAGGGGTTAGTCGCCCCGGGAGGAGGTGGTGGTCCTAGTTTGATGTTAGAGGAACCCTGGGATGACGTGTTGCATGAAGATAGACCACCCGCCCTCTGTATGTATGTATATATATATATTTAGGTATTTATATATATATATACACAGAGTGGGGGATGATATATATAAATAGATATAAATCTGTGCAGGTTTTTTACAGCTATTCCCATTCTGACCTCCTCTACCTTGATGGAAATCATAGCAATATTAAGATAATTATTACCAATGCCAAGGGTGTAGAATAAAGATGATTGAGTGTTGGGATAGAGACTGAATGACTCAACTGTGAGTCATCTGGGCGGATGAGGAAGGCTTCAGTGCTGATTGATGTGTGTGTGTGTGGGGGTGATGTGTGTGTGTGGGGTGAAGGCTTCAGTGCTGATTGATGTGTGTGTGTGGGGTGAAGGCTTCAGTGCTGATTGATGTGTGTGTGTGGGGTGATGTGTGTGTGTGTGTGTGGGTGATGTGTGTGTGTGTGGGGTGAAGGCTTCAGTGATGTGTGTGTGTGGGGGTGAAGGCTTCAGTGCTGATTGATGTGTGTGTGTGGGGTGAAGGCTTCAGTGCTGATTGATGTGTGTGTGTGGGGTGATGTGTGTGTGTGGGGGGGTATTTCCCAATATTTGCTGTTTTGATTATTTTATTTAGGTTTCTTTTTCTTTCTTTTTTTTTACAATGAAAGCCATAGAGTTGGTGGAGTGAGACTGGAGGTGATGAGGTGTTAAGGAGGTGTTAAGGAGGTGAGGAGGTGTTAAGGAGGTGAGGAGGTGTTAAGGAGGTGAGGAGGTGTTAAGGACAGACCTTGAGAAGCAGAGAGGCGTCTGTACTCCTGATTAAAAGAAACATGTTGAAAACTAACTGCAGACTTCCTTTATTTCTCATTGAAAATGGTTTGAATGCTGTGATGACATCTGGGTCCTCTATGATGGACCTACCTCTAGATGGACCTACCTCTAGATCCATCATAGAGGTAGGTCCTCTATGATGGACCTACCTCTAGGTCCAAAACCGGAGCTCTGGGTCCATGACTGGAGCTCTAGGTCCATGACTGGAGCTCTAGGTCCATGACTGGAGCTCTGGGTCCATGACTGGAGCTCTGGGTCCATGACTGGAGCTCTAGGTCCATGACTGGAGCTCTGGGTCCATGACTGGAGCTCTGGGTCCATGACTGGAGCTCTAGGTCCATGACTGGAGCTCTGGGTCCATGACTGGAGCTCTAGGTCCATGACTGGAGCTCTAGGTCCATGACTGGAGCTCTGGGTCCATGACTGGAGCTCTGGGTCCATGACTGGAGCTCTAGGTCCATGACTGGAGCTCTAGGTCCATGACTGGAGCTCTGGGTCCATGACTGGAGCTCTAGGTCCATGACTGGAGCTCTAGAAGAGGCTCCATCAAAGCACATGTCTATGTGCTCGCCATACTTCCCCGATGCAGCTTTCATCATCAGTGATTACTTCAAGTTATAAATATTTAACCTTTAGCTATTTATTTATATAGCTGCTCCGGATCCGAATCTTAAAACCGAAATGGTGTTTAATAATTAATAATAAAATAATATTGAGGTCGCTATTCAATGGCTACATATCTATATAATGTGCCCTAACATAAAGACCACACTATAACACAAACAACATTTATAACAAACAATCATATACAAACTAATCACACATTTTAGCAGTAGAAAAACATGAATACTTGATCTACAACTAGACTTGCCACCCGTTCCTTGAAATACGTATTTGTTACGTAATTGGGAATTAAATGTTGCGTTCCGTATTGAACCAATACGGAACGCAGTTTGTCCCGTATTTTCACAATCTGTCCCATGCACGTCTGTCACACACACACGTGAACACTGAACTAACAATAATGAACAAAATAAAGGACAGGAAATATTAAAAACAGCAAAATATGTTGGCGGGAGGTGCGCAAGACCTTCCGCGGACTCTCCTCTCTGCTCTGCCTCTGTGCCAAATCCTGTCGGTCTGCCTGTCAGCCCGGCCCGGCCCCTTTGCGCTGCCTGTCGTCGTTACGCTCGCTACGTTACGTCATTACGCCGCTCTGTCGCGGCGTGATTTTTAAAAACAAATGCAAGATGTCTTCAGATACGCCACCTCGTCCTCAAAAGAGGAAACACCGACAACAGAAATACAGACGAGAATGGGAAGAGGCAAACCAGTGGCTTGATAGGGTCCCTGAAGATGACTACAAGGCAAATTGCAAAGCATGTCGCAGAACATTTTCAGTGTCGCACGGTGGGCTGTCTGATGTCAAACAGCACGCAGCCGGGGATCTCCACTCAAGAAATATCAGAACACAAAGGAGCCAAGCACCAGTGTCACAGTTCTTCATAGCTGAAACATCTCCTGAGATTGATTCGGTATGATATGGGACCAGGGGTGGGTAGAGACTCTACCCACCCCTGGTCCCATATCATACCGATATGATTTTAAAGTCTATTAAATAAACGTGTATTTAATATTATCAATATAGAATGAAATGTAACCATAAAGAACATCTCTGATTCAGAATCAGAACTCTTATGTTGTTATGCTAATGCTGCTCATTTGAAATTATTCCTAATAGATTAACAGCAAATAAATACTGTGAATAAATAGGCCTACTGTGAATAAATACGATTGATTGATTGATTGATAAATAAAATAAATAGTGACAACAATATGAAAGTAATAATCTGACATCATCCCATTCCCCCCTCTAGATTACTGCAGCTGAGGTGACACAGGTATACCACACAGTAAAACATAACCTCAGCTACAACAGTGCTGACTGTGGACACAAGCTCAATCAAAAGACTCTATCTGATTCCAAAATGGTGAAGAAGATGACTTTGGGGAGAACAAAGCAAGAGGCACTGGTGAAAGACGTCCTGGCCCCGAAGGCAGTGGGTGATGTTCTCAAGATCTTAACATCACCACCCCTCCCATTCTCCATACAGACCGATGCTTCCAATAAAGGGAACAGGAAGATGTTTCCCCTTGCTGTCCAGTACTTCACTCCAGAGTCTGGTGTCACCAACAAAATGCTGGACTTCATAGAGAATCCAGATGAGTCAGCTGCTGGGATTGTATGCAAGTGACTGCATTCAGTGCTGACAACACAAATGTCAATTATGGTATTCACAACTCTGTTTTCACCAACCTGAAGAGAAAACAAAACGATCTGCTGCGAGGAAACTGCCATGCCCACATAGTGCACAACACAGTGAAGCACGCCCTTGACAAGCTTACTGTAGATGTGGAGAATGTTGTGCTGAAGGTCTATGGCCACTTCTCCATTTCAGCAAAAAGAAGAGAGTCACTCAAAGAATTTTGTGAGTTTTGTGACGTTGAATTCCAAGAGATCCTACGACATGTGACAACCAGGTGGCTCTCCCTCAATCCAGCCATCCATCGGCTGATGCAGACCTGGACTGCACTGAAGTCGTACTTCATCAGTCTAGGAGACGAGTGTCCCAAGCAAGTGCAAGCTTTGTTAAAGCTCAACAGAGACTCAACTGTGGAAGATGAAGACATTGTGGAGATTTACCTTCTTTTCTGCAACAATATACTCTCCCTCTTTGAGGAAGTAGTAAAGAGCCTGGAGAGCAATAGAACCACCTGTGTTGAGTTGTATTCCATCATGGATGAATTCAGGCAAAAGCTCATACAGAGACGAGACGACCAGTTCTATGGGTACCTAACAAGGCAAAAGCTGCAGCGCCTCCTCCCTCATGACGCACACATGGCAAGGGCCGAATTCACTGCATTCCTCAATACAGCCATTTCATATGTTGAGAAATGGTTCGACTTCTCCGAAGAGAACTGGCTCTTCTCACTGCAGCCTCTCTTACTCCAACATGGCAACCTGACCTTTAATCAAATTGAGAAGGTGGCTACCAAACTCAACCTCATCAATAAATTGAAGATGAATGAGCTTTACGATGAGTGCACCACAGCCAATACAATCCTGAGGAGGCTCAGAGAAGAATATTCTGATGCATGGAAGTCCAAGGGTGTGGCTGCGAGGTGGATGGCTGTGTTTAAAGAAGTGGATGTGCCCAACATGCTCTCCATCATGAGACACATCCTGAGCATCCCAGCATCCACTGGATACGTGGAAAGGATCTTCTCCAGAATGACCAACAAGTGGAGTGACTGCAGGAGCAGGTGCTCAGTGGAGCTCATCAGGAGTGAGCTCCTCATTACTCTGAACTTTGAGCAGACCTGTCCAGAGTTCCACACCACAGCTCTGAAAGACAAGGAGCTGCTCAGTGCTGCAAGAAGTAACAAGAAGTACTCCTGGAAGAAGAAGTGAGGAAGAGAGGGGACTGTTTAAACCTGTTCTAACAAAAAAAAGGACATAAAGGAGTTGAGGGAAGCTATGCACTTTATTTTTTATCTGTTTATTAGTTTTATGTTATGCACTTTCTTTAGGCGTATCTTGACTCCACTGGTGGCTCCCAGTTATGAAGCAGAGGGTATGCGGCCAGGTTCAGACTTGGCTCAGGGAGTGATGTTATCAATCTTTTCATTTGTCATTTTGTTCAATCAGATAATCATAACAGGTTCACAAAAGTGTTTCATTTTAAGATGATTCGTAAAAGAGTCCTCAGGCAGGCTTTGTTACAGCTGTTACAGCACTTTATATGCATATAATACAGACTAGCATATGCTCAAGTTCAGCCTAGGTCAGTCTAATCACCCGTAACAAGTTTACAAGTGTGTTTCATTTCATTGTTTTCTGCCTTAAGTTTAATTGTTCCCAAATGTTACACTTAAAGCACATTCTATTGTAGCTTATTTAATTTAGGTGCTGTTCTGTTTCAGTTAACGTGCCCTATGCAGGCAGGCTTTGTTTAATTTACTATGGCTATGCTCAGGTTCAAATGTTACACTTAAAGCACATTCTATTGTAGCTTATTTAATTTAGGTGCTGTTCTCAGGTTCAGGCTAGTTCAGCCTATGCACAGTATGTATTTAAACATACAAGTTTACAAGTTCATTGCTAATAAAGCACTTTAAACTAAGTATGACTACAGTAAATGCTTTCTTGACTACCCCTTCCTTACTGACCACCAAGTGACCCCAGGGCCCAGAGGCTATTATGGTATGTGAAATCATGTCAATTATTTAAATCAAAGCATTTTGGTTCATATAAAAAATAGATATATTTCTATGCATTTCAGGAGTTTCGGACACCCGCGCGGCGTGAGGGGTGTTCCTTATTTATATTTCTGAAAGGTGGCAACCCTATCTACAACAGAGCTGCCAAGTCTCACCCTTTGAGAGTGAGAGTCACGCAATTTAACCTCTTCACACGCCTCGCGCCACACTTCCCATTTCACACGCTTTTTCCCCTTTCACTACTTTATAATTATTATTTTATTTAATAATATATTTCCATTATTGTTGCTTGAGGCTTGCCGTAGTTCGAGTCAGGGACAGGGTGAGCCCGCCCTATTCTGCCCCCGATTGGCTGACCGAGATATGTGATAACCAATCATCAGCCCTCGAGGCTAAATCTAACCAACCCAACGAAAGGCACCACGTATACAAACCAATCAGAGGCAGCTTAGGGCGGGTCATTGCGTCTCTATCCTATGAAGAACAACCTGAACCTATGAGAACAACACTTATGGTGGAGAAATCGAAAAGTAAACGTGAAACGTCTGTCAGCGCCTCAGTAATGCCGCGACTGAAATTATTACAAACATTATTTGTACAAATATTTTAATTTAGATGAAGTCAACGGTGGGTCTGACTACGTGAGACTTAACGTTCCACAGGCTGCTGGTGAGCCGTGTGGCAGGTTGCTGGGTTTAACAACAAACCACCGTGACTAATAGCAGTGTTAGTTAAGTCATCGCGGTGTGGGCTCGGTAGGAGCAGGTTTGGGAGGCTCTCTCCTATTGCCAAGTTGGTGTTGGTACTTCCACATTCAAATGCTGATGCTGAACGAGTGTTCTCTGTGGTGGGACTGAACTAAACCAAACCCCGAAACAGTTTGGCTCTTGATGGAACTCCATCATGACTGTGGAGATGGCAAACCTTGAGCCACAGTGTCTCAAATGGGAGCCCCCCCCCCCCCCCCTCTGTCATCAAGGCATCACAATCTGCCACAAACACCTCAACATGAGACATGTCATGTACACCAAAACACACAAACACATGCACTTTATTTATTATAATATATATTATATATATATTATTCTGGTTCTAATTTTGTTACACTTAAAAAATATGCACTAAAGGAAAAGGCTGCTATTGTTTCTTAAAAGGCTGCTATTGTTTCTTAAAAGGCTGCTATTGTTTCTTAAAGGCTGCTATTGTTTCTTAAAAGGCTGCTATGTTTTCTTTATATTGACATTTTATAAATAAATGTATTTTATTTGTCAAACTTTCTTGTTACAATTGTTTTCATTTCTACTTGTGCTGGTCAATTATTAACACTATATAAGCATGAGGAGGCCGACAGCGCAGGGAGAGCAGCTGGCATGGGGCATGGGGCATGGCATGGGGCATGGGGCATGGCATGGGGCATGGGGCATGGCATGGGGCATGGGGCATGGCATGGGGCATGGGGCATATGGCATGGGGCATGGGGCATGGCATGGGGCATGGCATGGGGCATGGGGCATATGGCATGGGGCATGGCATGGGGCATGGCATGGGGCATGGGGCATGGCATGGGGCATGGGGCATGGCATATGGCATGGGGCATGGCATGGGGCATGGGGCATGGCATGGGGCATGGGGCATGGCATGGCATGGGGCATGGCATGGGGCATGGCATGGGGCATGGCATGGGGCATGGGGCATATGGCATGGGGCATGGCATGGGGCATGGCATGGGGCATGGGGCATGGGGCATGGCATGGGGCATGGGGCATATGGCATGGGGCATGGCATGGGGCATGGGGCATGGCATGGGGCATGGCATGGGGCATGGGGCATGGCATGGGGCATGGGGCATGGGGCATGGCATGGGGCATGGCATGGGGCATGGGGCATGGCATGGGGCATGGGGCATGGCATGGGGCATGGCATGGGGCATGGGGCATATGGCATGGGGCATGGGGCATGGCATGGGGCATGGCATGGCATGGGGCATGGCATGGGGCATGGGGCATGGCATGGGGCATGGGGCATGGCATGGGGCATGGGGCATGGCATGGGGCATGGCATGGGGCATGGCATGGGGCATGGGGCATGGGGCATGGCATGGGGCATGGCATGGGGCATGGCATGGGGCATGGGGCATGGCATGGGCATGGCATGGGGCATGGCATGGGGCATGGGGCATGGCATGGGGCATGGGGCATGGCATGGGGCATGGGGCATGGCATGGGGCATGGGGCATGGCATGGGGCATGGGGCATGGGGCATGGCATGGGGCATGGCATGGGGCATGGCATGGGGCATGGGGCATGGGGCATGGCATGGGGCATGGCATGGGGGTGAAGACATCACAACAGTCTTAATGTTCATTTAAATTGAGATATTCCCCTAAATCGACCTTAAAAAAGGCCAAAAAAAAATCGCCGCCAGCCGAACGCATCTTCCCCCGGAAGTCTCACTCCTACTTGTTCCTGAAACTTGGCAGCCCTGATCTACACACACACAACCATTTGATTATCATTATGTCTTTGAGTTGCGAGTACGACTCCCGAGTTATTCTCTGGAGAGATCACTGTTGGACGCTTTGTGTGTTCTGCTCAAAGTGGAAACGGCCGTGTCTCCCGCGGAACCTTCCGGGTCTCCCGCGGAACCTTCCGGGTCTCCCGCGGAACCTTCCAGGTCGGAGGCCCACGGGTTCCTTCCACACAGGAGAGTCCGGACCGTGCAGTCTCGGAACTGGAGGAACAAGATTCAGAAACACTTCATGAATATCACCCGTTATTACTAAGAATATCACCCGTTATTACTATGAATATCACCCGTTATTACTATGAATATCACTCGTTATTACTATGAATATCACTCGTTATTACTATGAATATCACCCGTTATTACTATGAATATCACCCGTTATTACGATGAATATCACTCGTTGTTACTATGAATATCACTCGACACAGAGAGTGTGTGTGTGTATGTGTGTGTGTTGGGTATGTGTGTGTGTTGGGTGTGTGGGTGTGTGTGTGTTTGTCCACCTGTAGCCACCCCACCTGTCTGTTCATGAAGATGTAGATGATGGGGTTGTAGGTGGTGCTGCTCTTGGCCAGGAAGGCGGGGGCGGTGGCGAGGAGGGGGCGGAGCTGCAGCCCGGGGTCCAGCACGGTGGCCAAGGCCAGGCCTGCGTAGGGCAGCCAGCTCAGCAGGAAGGACAGAACCATGAGGGACACCATGACGCCCACCTGCTGCTCCACACGGCTGGGACCGCCCCCCCCACACACCTGGGACACCTGGGGAGAGGGGAAAACACGCAAAAACATGCTTTAAAACACGCTTAAAACATGCTTTAAAACACGCTTAAAACTTGCTTTAGAATGCTTTAAAACATGCTATACTCACATTTTACTATGAATATCACCCATTATAACTATGAATAACACTCACACTGAGAATGTGTGTGTGTGTGTGTGTGTGTGTGTGTGTAGGTCGTGCTGCTCTGCCCCCGCTCTCCCTCCTCCCTCCCTCTCTCTTCCCTCCCTCTCTCATCCCTCCCCTCTCTCCTCCCCCCATCTCTCCTCCCTCTCTCCTCCCCCTCTCTCCTCTCTTTCTCTCTCCTCCCGCCATCTCCTCCCTCTCCTCTCTCCTGACTCCCTCTCTCCTCCTTCCCTCTCTCCTCCCCCATCTCTCCTCCTGCTCTCTCTCCTCCCTCCCCCTCTCCTCCCTCCTTCTTTCCTCCCTCCCTCTCACCTCCCCCCCTCTCCTCCTCCCCTGTCTCCCTCTCTCTCTCTCCTCCTCCCCTCTCTCCTCCCTCCCTCTCTCCTCCCCTCTCTCATCCCTCTCTCTCTCATCCTCCCCTCTCTCATCCTCCCCTCTCTCATCCCTCTCTCTCTCATCCCTCCCTCTCTCTTCCCTCCCTCTCTCCTCCCCTCTCTCATCCCTCTCTCTCTCTCTCTCTCCTCCCCTCTCTCCTCCCTCCCTCTCTCCTCCCCTCTCTCATCCCTCTCTCTCTCTCTCTCTCCTCCCCTCTCTCATCCCTCCCTCTCTCATCCCTCTCTCTCTCATCCCTCCCTCTCTCCTCCCCTCTCTCCTCCCTCTCCTCCTCCCCTCTCTCATCCCTCTCTCTCTCTCCACCCTCTTCTCCTCCCCTCTCTCATCCCTCTCTCTCCACCCTCCCTCTCCTCCCCTCTCTCATCCCTCTCTCTCCACCCTCCCTCTCTCCTCCCCTCTCTCATCCCTCTCTCTCCTCCCTCCCTCCATACGTTTCTCCTCCATCTCTCTCACCTGGGATTGACAATCAAGATGGATTCCCTGAACCAATCAGGGAAGAGATGCCCTGATTGGTCAGAAATGCAACAAGAGCGTCTCAAATCGGAATGTTGTCATACAGAGGCCGGGGCAGCCGACTGAAACAGATGTTTGCTGATAACTGACGGACAAGCCGGTACAAAGCAATGACTGGAGCTACAACACCTTTAACCCACAGGAGATACGACCTCATCGAACCGCCTCTAACCATCCCACCTTCCGCAGGGTCCCCAGCAGGCGGCCGTAGGCCAGCAGGATGAGGGAGAGCGGCAGGACGAAGCACATGAGGAGGTAGAGGAGGATGTAGGAGCGGTTCCCCGCGTCCCGGCCCGACCAGCAGGGGGCGCAGGAGGTCCGGATGCCCTCCAGCTGGAAGCTGCCCCACCCGAACAGAGGGGGGGTGTTCCACAGGAAGGACCAGAGCCAGGAGATCACCACTCCTCCCACAGCGTGCCTTACCCAGGGGGGAGTCAGAGGGGGAGTCAGAGGGGGAGGAGGAGTCAGAGGGGGAGGGGGAGTCAGAGTCAGAGGGGGAGTCAGAGGGGGAGGGGGAGTCAGAGGGGGAGGGGGAGTCAGAGTCAGAGGGGGAGTCAGAGGGGGAGGGGGAGTCAGAGGGGGAGGGGGAGTCAGAGTCAGAGGGGGAGTCAGAGGGGGAGTCAGAGTCAGAGGGGGAGGGGGAGTCAGAGTCAGAGGGGGAGTCAGAGGGGGAGGGGGAGTCAGAGGGGAGGGGGAGTCAGAGTCAGAGGGGGAGTCAGAGGGGGAGGGGGAGTCAGAGTCAGAGGGGGAGTCAGAGGGGGAGGGGGAGTCAGAGGGGGAGAGGGGGAGTCAGAGGGGGAGGGGGAGTCAGAGTCAGAGGGGGAGTCAGAGGGGGAGGGGGAGTCAGAGGGGGAGTCAGAGGGGGAGTTGGCACCACATCGGTTTATAGGGACACCGACATATGTATACAATGTTCTAACTTGTTTATTGAGTTTAGTTTTGTCATCATTTATATTTTCTATAGTTTGAGTGCCTTGAGGATGAAGGCACTGTGACTCAGTCAAACGGGGGTCAACACACCTGGTCTGAAACACCAGGGCCCCCAGGGGCCGGCAGACCACCACGTAGCGCTCCACCGCGATGACCGCCACCGTGCACAGACTCGCTATACCTGGACAGACCAGGAGGTGGCGATGAGGAGGAGGGGGCAATGAGGGGGAGGGGGCGATGAGGGGGAGGGGGTGATGAGGAGGAGGGGGCGATGAGGAGGAGGAGGGGGCGATGAGGAGGAGGGGGCGATGAGGAGGAGGGGGCAATGAGGGGGAGGGGGCGATGAGGGGGAGGGGGTGATGAGGAGGAGGGGGCGATGAGGAGGGAGAGGGGGCGATGAGGAGGAGGGGGCGATGAGGAGGAGGGGGCAATGAGGGGGAGGGGGCGATGAGGGGGAGGGGGTGATGAGGAGGAGGGGGCGATGAGGAGGGAGAGGGGGCGATGAGGAGGAGGGGGCGATGAGGAGGAGGAGGCGATGAGGAGGAGGGGGCGATGAGGAGGAGGGGGCGATGAGGGAGAGGGGGCGATGAGGAGGAGGGGGCGATGAGGAGGAGGGGGCGATGAGGAGGAGGGGGCGATGAGGAGGAGGGGGCGATGAGGGGGAGGGGGCGATGAGGAGGAGGGGGCGATGAGGAGGAGGAGGCGATGAGGAGGAGGGGCGATGAGGGGGAGGGGGCGATGAGGGGGAGGGGGCGATGAGGAGGAGGGGGCGATGAGGGGGAGGGGGCGATGAGGAGGAGGGGAGATGAGGAGAGGGGGCGATGAGGAGGGGGCGATGAGGAGGGGGCGATGAGGAGGAGGAGGCGATGAGGAGGAGGGGGCGATGAGGGAGAGGGGGCGATGAGGAGGAGGAGGAGGCGATGAGGAGGAGGAGCGGGCGATGAGGGGGAGGGGGCGATGAGGAGGAGGAGGCAATGAGGAGGAGGAGGCAATGAGGAGGAGGAGGAGGCGATGAGGAGGAGGGGGCGATGAGGAGGAGGGGGCGATGAGGAGGAGGAGGCGATGAGGAGGAGGGGGCGATGAGGGGGAGGGGGCGATGAGGAGGAGGGGGCGATGAGGAGGAGGAGGCGATGAGGAGGAGGGGGCGATGAGGAGGAGGGGGCGATGAGGGGGAGGGGGCGATGAGGAGGAGGAGGCAATGAGGAGGAGGAGGAGGAGGCGATGAGGAGGAGGGGGCGATGAGGGGGAGGGGGCGATGAGGAGGAGGAGGGGGCGATGAGGAGGAGGGGGCGATGAGGATGAGGAGGAGGCGATGAGGAGGAGGGGGCGATGAGGAGGAGGGGCGATGAGGAGGAGGAGGGGGCGATGAGGAGGGGGCGATGAGGAGGAGGAGGAGGCGATGAGGAGGAGGGGGCGATGAGGGGGAGGGGGCGATGAGGAGGAGGGGCGATGAGGAGGAGGAGGGGGCGATGAGGAGGGGGCGATGAGGAGGAGGAGGCGATGAGGAGGAGGGGGCGATGAGGGGGAGGGGGCGATGAGGAGGAGGGGGCGATGAGGAGGAGGAGGCGATGAGGAGGAGGAGGCGATGAGGGGGATGGGGCGATGAGGAGGAGGAGGCGATGAGGAGGAGGGGGCGATGAGGAGGAGGGGGCGATGAGGGGGAGGGGGCGATGAGGAGGAGGGGGCGATGAGGAGGAGGAGGGGCGATGAGGAGGAGGGGCGATGAGGGGGAGGGGGCGATGAGGAGGAGGGGCCGATGAGGGAGAGGGGGCGATGAGGAGGAGGAGGCGATGAGGAGGAGGGGGCGATGAGGAGGAGGGGGCGATGAGGGAGAGGGGGCGATGAGGGGGAGGGGGCGATGAGGGGGAGGAGGCGATGAGGAGGAGGGGGCGATGAGGAGGAGGGGGCGATGAGGGGGAGGAGGCGATGAGGAGGAGGGGGCGATGAGGGGGAGGAGGCGATGAGGAGGAGGGGGCGATGAGGGGGAGGAGGCGATGAGGAGGAGGGGGCGATGAGGAGGCGATGAGGAGGAGGGGGCGATGAGGGGGAGGGGGCGATGAGGGGGAGGGGGCGATGAGGAGGAGGAGGCAATGAGGAGGAGGAGGAGGCAATGAGGGGGAGGGGGCGATGAGGGGGAGGGGGCAATGAGGAGGAGGGGGCGATGAGGAGGAGGGGGCGATGAGGAGGAGGGGGCGATGAGGAGGAGGGGCGATGAGGAGGAGGGGGCGATGAGGAGGAGGAGGGGCGATGAGGAGGGGGCGATGAGGAGGAGGGGGCGATGAGGAGGAGGGGGCGATGAGGGGGAGGGGGCGATGAGGAGGAGGAGGCGATGAGGAGGAGGGGGCGATGAGGAGGAGGAGGCGATGAGGGGGAGGGGCGATGAGGAGGAGGAGGCGATGAGGAGGAGGGGGCGATGAGGAGGAGGGGGCGATGAGGGGGAGGGGGCGATGAGGAGGAGGAGGGGGCGATGAGGGGGAGGGGCCGATGAGGGGGAGGAGGCGATGAGGAGGAGGGGGCGATGAGGAGGAGGCGATGAGGAGGAGGGGGTGATGAGGAGGAGGAGGAGGAGGAGGAGGAGGAGGAGGAGGCGATGAGGGGGAGGGGCCGATGAGGGGGAGGAGGCGATGAGGAGGAGGGGGCGATGAGGAGGAGGCGATGAGGAGGAGGGGGTGATGAGGAGGAGGAGGAGGAGGAGGAGGAGGAGGAGGAGGCGATGAGGAGGAGGGGGTGATGAGGAGGAGGAGGAGGAGGAGGAGGAGGAGGAGGAGGAGGCGATGAGGAGGAGGGGGCGATGAGGAGGAGGAGGCTGAAGGTCATCACTGAGCTGAGATCAGGTCCAGCTGGAATTCTAGGATGCGTCATTAAACCAGCCAAACACTCACAGTATTGTAAGATGCTTTGGATCAAATGTATATATAAAGTATTGTATTACCTGTATATAGTATTGTAATACATGCATAATATACATATAGTATATATATAATAGTATATACATGTTATACAATATACAAGATGTTTTATTGGCCATTTGCAACAATGGCCATTTGCAACAATGGAATGCTTACTCCCCATTCCCTCCCGCAGTATGACATGTTAAAACAATACTATCAAAATAAAACAATTCAATATACAATAAAAATGAACATAAAAAGAACAATATAGTGACCGATGATATTTACATGTTTTGAATTGTGCAAAAATATTTTAAAGCATAAGTGCATCAGCATCATGCTAGATGCTACAGGGCAGTACAATACAATATACAATGTTTATAGTATTGTATTAGGTGTCTATAGTATTGTATTAGGTGTTTATAGTATTGTATTAGGTGTATATAGTATTGTATTAGGTGTATATAGTATTGTATTATGTTTGTATAGTATTGTATTAGGTGTTTATAGTATTGTATTAGGTGTTTATAGTATTGTATTATGTTTGTATAGTATTGTAATGTCATTAACTTACCAAAGAAAGCCACAGTGAAGCCCTCCGCCACGCAGCCCAGGCGTCCGAAGGGGAAGCGGCCCATGCCCGTGGCCACGGTGGTGGGCACGCCTCCCAGCGCAGCGCAGCCCAGGTCACACAGGGCCAGGTTGACCAGGGCGTAGTTCAGGGGCTGCCTCAGCTGACGGTGTCTCAGGGTCACCACCACCACCAGCAGGTTGAGGAGGATCCCCCCCGCGGAGAAGACCCCCATCAGGGCAGCCAGAACGGTGTAGGCTCCCCGGGACAGGAGAGGAGGGTCCTCGGGGCTGAGGGCGTCTGGTAGCGGTTCCATTGGTTTGCTCGGGTTGTCTCTCCCTAGAGACCTGGAGGACTCAAGGATCAAGTAAACTACAAGGATTCACAGTTCCCTCACTGGCACTGAGGGAAGCTTTAGGAGCTGAGACTTCATTTGGTTTGGAACTGAGAAGATGATCAACAATATCTTGAATCACTGATAAGGATAGACCAGAAGAAGGGTGAAAGGAGCGTTGGACCTAAAGCCTGGACCAGAGGAGGATCAGTGCTGACCACCGGACCAGGAGGATGAGATGAGAAGCTCTCAGGACATCTAATGCTCCAAACTTAATCCTAAAATGCGGATTGTGAGACAATAGCTCACTGTGAGTGAGATATGAAAGCACTTTCCTGATTGCTGTACTCCCAGCTGCCGTGTGCCCAGGGGTTCATACACAGGCTTGTCTGTCAGACTTTCAGCAGGAAGGAATACTCTACGTATTAGAGTCTTATGTGTGTGATAAATCATGAAGGTCATCTATTATACATATTATATACATATTAATTCATATTATACATGTGCTCCACTGAGCAGGTGATTATCATTCTGTGTGGTTTTCATCACAGGTTCTCAATGTTTTCCAAGCCAGTGACCCTGGAAGACTCATCAGACCCTTCATAGTTGACTGAATCCACCACATTGAACAGAAACAGAAGACCTGCATGGAGCAGATGGACTAAGTGTGAACACTATATTGGCCTTGCATTGCTTGAAAGTAAATGTATTAAAACATTACTGGCTCAAGTAACTTTGTTTTGTACCATGATGGTGGGTGTATTAGATCAAAGGCTTGTTCTATTGTTTATAATACATTGTTTTGTACACATAATGTTTGTTCATACGTTATGAAGCAAAGGGATGTGAAGGTATGCCATATGGTCTTAAATGTTGAACTAAGACTAAATATATATATATTTTAAATATATTATTATTAAGAATCTAAATATGAATATGATAAAAAATATATTTCATTCTACTCATATTAGAGTATAACTAGGCAAATCAACTAGCCTATTATACACATGGCTGTGTTTCTCTGACCTATGGGTGGTTTTCAGAGGAGGTCAGAGGGCGGTCTGTATCTGGGTGTGGCCATGTTGGAGCCCCTCTGTTATAATCGATGTAAACATAAGCCGTTTGTCTCCAGCTCTCACCTTCTTTTCTACTGCTTTATGGATCTTTCACAGAAACAAACCAAAGATGACTTGGAACATCTAGCTGAAGATATCCCAGTGCTTTAGAGTACGCTAAAGGCCTTGAGATATTTACAACAAATAAGTCTGGTTGGTGTGGACCCCGCTAGTATCCCCATCAGTTTGACCCTGAGGGTTTGACCCTGAGGGTTTGACCCTGAGGGTTTGGAGGCATTTAACCAGATAGTGTCCGGTTCGTAGCCTCTGTACAAGGACATGCAACATGTTACTATATAATACATATAGTTATATATATATATGAACATGATACTATACAATACATAGTTAGATATATTAATATGAACATACTACATACATTGAACTATACTATACTTTGTATATGATTTACTATATAGTAACATGCTCCTTTATTACTGTTATGTATTATATAGTAACGTGTTGCTATATATCTATAACTATTATTATATAGACGCATGTTGCTATATATCTATAACTGTAATGTATTATATAGTAGCATGTTGCTATATATAGTATGTTATATTGTCTTTTCCCGAGGTTAAGTGTAGGTTTCCAGTCCACATTCCATCTGTCCCAGTTCATAGCGGCCCAAACTAAATGCTGACCGCAAACTCTCTCGCTCTTCAGGATGTCTTTAGTTGTTCATCAGATCACATCACATCACATCACACATCACATCACATCACACATCACACATCACACATCACATCACATCCCATTACATCACTCTAAATGATATTACATTACATCACATTACACTACATCACATCACATCACATTACATTACACTAAATGATATTACATCACATCACATCACATTACACTAAATGATATTACATCACATCACATCACATTACACTAAATGATATTACATCACATCACATTACACTAAATGATATTACATTATGTTACATTAGTTATTTAGCAGAAGCTTTTATCCAAAGCGTCTTCCAATAGTGTGTCAACAAAGGAAGGTTAGAGAACAACTCTATCTCTATCTATTCTCTATCTATTCATTTATATCTCTATCTATTCTCTATCTATTCATTTATATCTCTATCTATTCTCTATCTATTCATTTATATCTCTATCTATTCTCTATCTATTCATTTATATCTCTATCTATTCTCTATTCATTTATATCTCTATCTATTCTCTATCTATTCATTTATATCTCTATCTATTCTCTATCTATTCATTTATATCTCTATCTATTCTCTATCTATTCATTTATATCTCTATCTATTCTCTATCTATTCATTTATATCTCTATCTATTCTCTATCTATTCATTTATATCTCTATCTCTATCTCTGGCAAAAACGCATTGTTTGTTCGTTGTCCTTTCGATTGTTTTACCACGTTTGAGGATACCGGTGCGTCTTGATTCATTGGACGCGTAAACATGGTCTGAAGCGGAGTAACATAAACTGATGGTTTTATTTAGTTGTTTTAAATACATTGAAAAGCAACAGAAAAGTATAATATCCACTGTTTGGTCTATTGTTCTTGGTTTAGCTTGACTCGGCTGTTGACGGTCAATGATGGTGTGCGCAAGACACCGGAACCCCCCTGTGGCCGTTGTTCCACACACAACACTCACACACACATTAACCCCATGACCTATAGAGGGCACAACACTCACACACACATTAACCCCATGACCTATAGAGGGAACAACACTCACACACACATTAACCCCATGACCTATAGAGGGCACAACACTCACACACACATTAACCCCATGACCTATAGAGGGCACAACACTCACACACACATTAACCCCATGACCTATAGAGGGCACAACACTCACACACACATTAACCCCATGACCTATAGAGGGAACAACACTCACACACACATTAACCCCATGACCTATAGAGGGAACAACACTCACACACACATTAACCCCATGACCTATAGAGGGAACAACACTCACACACACATTAACCCCATGACCTATAGAGGGAACAACACTCACACACACATTAACCCCATGACCTATAGAGGGAACAACACTCACACACACATTAACCCCATGACCTATAGAGGGCACAACACTCACACACACATTAACCCCATGACCTATAGAGGGAACAACACTCACACACACATTAACCCCATGACCTATAGAGGGCACAACACTCACACACACATTAACCCCATGACCTATAGAGGGCACAACACTCACACACACATTAACCCCATGACCTATAGAGGGCACAACACTCACACACACATTAACCCCATGACCTATAGAGGGAACAACACTCACACACACATTAACCCCATGACCTATAGAGGGAACAACACTCACACACACATTAACCCCATGACCTATAGAGGGAACAACACTCACACACACATTAACCCCATGACCTATAGAGGGAACAACACTCACACACACATTAACCCCATGACCTATAGAGGGAACAACACTCACACACACATTAACCCCATGACCTATAGAGGGCACAACACTCACACACACATTAACCCCATGACCTATAGAGGACACAACACTCACACACACATTAACCCCATGACCTATAGAGGGCACAACACTCACACACACATTAACCCCATGACCTATAGAGGGCACAACACTCACACACACATTAACCCCATGACCTATAGAGGGAACAACACTCACACACACATTAACCCCATGACCTATAGAGGGCACAACACTCACACACACATTAACCCCATGACCTATAGAGGGAACAACACTCACACACACATTAACCCCATGACCTATAGAGGGAACAACACTCACACACACATTAACCCCATGACCTATAGAGGGAACAACACTCACACACACATTAACCCCATGACCTATAGAGGGAACAACACTCACACACACATTAACCCCATGACCTATAGAGGGCACAACACTCACACACACATTAACCCCATGACCTATAGAGGGCACAACACTCACACACACATTAACCCCATGACCTATAGAGGGCACAACACTCACACACACATTAACCCCATGACCTATAGAGGGAACAACACTCACACACACATTAACCCCATGACCTATAGAGGGAACAACACTCACACACACATTAACCCCATGACCTATAGAGGGAACAACACTCACACACACATTAACCCCATGACCTATAGAGGGAACAACACTCACACACACATTAACCCCATGACCTATAGAGGGCACAACACTCACACACACATTAACCCCATGACCTATAGAGGACACAACACTCACACACACATTAACCCCATGACCTATAGAGGGCACAACACTCACACACACATTAACCCCATGACCTATAGAGGGCACAACACTCACACACACATTAACCCCATGACCTATAGAGGGCACAACACTCACACACACATTAACCCCATGACCTATAGAGGGCACAACACTCACACACACATTAACCCCATGACCTATAGAGGACACAACACTCACACACACATTAACCCCATGACCTATAGAGGGCACAACACTCACACACACATTAACCCCATGACCTATAGAGGGCACAACACTCACACACACATTAACCCCATGACCTATAGAGGGAACAACACTCACACACACATTAACCCCATGACCTATAGAGGGAACAACACTCACACACACATTAACCCCATGACCTATAGAGGGCACAACACTCACACACACATTAACCCCATGACCTATAGAGGGAACAACACTCACACACACATTAACCCCATGACCTATAGAGGGAACAACACTCACACACACATTAACCCCATGACCTATAGAGGGAACAACACTCACACACACATTAACCCCATGACCTATAGAGGGAACAACACTCACACACACATTAACCCCATGACCTATAGAGGGAACAACACTCACACACACATTAACCCCATGACCTATAGAGGGAACAACACTCACACACACATTAACCCCATGACCTATAGAGGGAACAACACTCACACACACATTAACCCCATGACCTATAGAGGGAACAACACTCACACACACATTAACCCCATGACCTATAGAGGACACAACACTCACACACACATTAACCCCATGACCTATAGAGGGAACAACACTCACACACACATTAACCCCATGACCTATAGAGGGAACAACACTCACACACACATTAACCCCATGACCTATAGAGGGCACAACACTCACACACACATTAACCCCATGACCTATAGAGGGAACAACACTCACACACACATTAACCCCATGACCTATAGAGGGAACAACACTCACACACACATTAACCCCATGACCTATAGAGGGCACAACACTCACACACACATTAACCCCATGACCTATAGAGGGAACAACACTCACACACACATTAACCCCATGACCTATAGAGGGAACAACACTCACACACACATTAACCCCATGACCTATAGAGGGAACAACACTCACACACACATTAACCCCATGACCTATAGAGGGAACAACACTCACACACACATTAACCCCATGACCTATAGAGGGCACAACACTCACACACACATTAACCCCATGACCTATAGAGGGAACAACACTCACACACACATTAACCCCATGACCTATAGAGGGAACAACACTCACACACACATTAACCCCATGACCTATAGAGGGAACAACACTCACACACACATTAACCCCATGACCTATAGAGGGAACAACACTCACACACACATTAACCCCATGACCTATAGAGGGAACAACACTCACACACACATTAACCCCATGACCTATAGAGGGAACAACACTCACACACACATTAACCCCATGACCTATAGAGGGAACAACACTCACACACACATTAACCCCATGACCTATAGAGGGCACAACACTCACACACACATTAACCCCATGACCTATAGAGGGAACAACACTCACACACACATTAACCCCATGACCTATAGAGGGCACAACACTCACACACACATTAACCCCATGACCTATAGAGGGAACAACACTCACACACACATTAACCCCATGACCTATAGAGGGCACAACACTCACACACACATTAACCCCATGACCTATAGAGGGAACAACACTCACACATTAACCCCATGACCTATAGAGGGCACAACACTCACAAACACATTAACCCCATGACCTATAGAGGGAACAACACTCACACACACATTAACCCCATGACCTATAGAGGGAACAACACTCACACACACATTAACCCCATGACCTATAGAGGGAACAACACTCACACACACATTAACCCCATGACCTATAGAGGACACAACACTCACACACACATTAACCCCATGACCTATAGAGGGCACAACACTCACACACACATTAACCCCATGACCTATAGAGGGAACAACACTCACACACACATTAACCCCATGACCTATAGAGGGCACAACACTCACACACACATTAACCCCATGACCTATAGAGGACACAACACTCACACACACATTAACCCCATGACCTATAGAGGGCACAACACTCACACACACATTAACCCCATGACCTATAGAGGGAACAACACTCACACACACATTAACCCCATGACCTATAGAGGGAACAACACTCACACACACATTAACCCCATGACCTATAGAGGGCACAACACTCACACACACATTAACCCCATGACCTATAGAGGGAACAACACTCACACACACATTAACCCCATGACCTATAGAGGGAACAACACTCACACACACATTAACCCCATGACCTATAGAGGGAACAACACTCACACACACATTAACCCCATGACCTATAGAGGGAACAACACTCACACACACATTAACCCCATGACCTATAGAGGGAACAACACTCACAAAACATTATCACATTCCAGATCTTAATAATATTGAATAGAAATTAAATTAGAAAGGAGAAATAATATTTATGGCAACTAAAGGTTGATATGGCTCCTACACACCGGCCCCTAATTGTGTGCATGGACAACAATTATTATATGTAAATGTTATAAAGGAGCCTATATTACTCTACTTAAGCTTAGATGAATTACAACATGTATATAGGTGATACTCATCTCTTACTCCAACCAAGTGGCGGCTTCACTCAGTTCATCTTTTCATCACCTTCTAGAAGCAGGCAGAGCTTAGTTACTGGTCTTTCAATGATACCAGTCTTTGTCTTGATTTTCACTATCCTCACCAAACCTTTGGAATCAGGACATCTTCAATTCTTCCTAAATCCCAGGCCCCACGTGGGGCTGGACTGTCCTCAACCATCACAACATCCCCTTTCTGGAGTCCTCTTTGGACTGTTGTCCACTTCTGTCTTTCCTGTAACGGGGAAGTATGATGACGTCCATCTCTTCCAAAACAGATCAGAAAGATACTGAACTTGTTTCCAGCGACGTCTGATGTACATATCTGACTTTTTGAACAATCCAGGAGGAAATGAAGGATGACATTTACGAAGAAGAATGTGGTTAGGTGTTAGTGCCTCAAGGTCATATTCATCTTCAGATACTGTGCTGATGGGGCGGCTGTTTAGAATGGCCTCCACTTCGCAGAACAGTGTTTGCAAACCTTCATCATCAAGTGTTTGTTCATGCACAATGGAGTGGAGAACTTGTCTCACCATACAAATTAATCTTTCCCACACCCCACCATGATGTGAGGCTGCTGGCGGATTAAAACTCCATTGGATGCCTTTCTGAAGCATTGACTTTTGGATCTTCTCCTTATTCCAATCTGAAATTGCAGCTTGCAGTTCTTTTAGCTCCTACCAGGTTGGTACCATTATCAGAGCGAATATGCATGACATGACCTCTCCTACATACAAACCGTCTTAGAGCATTAATGCATGAGTCTGTATCTAATGAGTGAGCTATCTCAAGATGCAGTGCTCTACTTGACATGCAAGTAAATACGACACCATACCGTTTGACTAGGCTTCTTCCTCTTTTGGTCTCAAACGGTCCAAAATAGTCTACCCCTACATTGCTGAACGGTGGGAGATCAGCTACAAGTCTCTCTTTTGGTAGGTCTGCCATCTTTTGTTCTCCTATCTTACCTCTAACACGCCTGCACACTACACATCTAGATATAACTTTGCGAGTGGCAGAGTTGGCATTAATGATCCAAAACCTTTTCCTGAGCTGAGAGAGTACATGATTTCTTCCGGCATGTCCAAGCTGTTCATGTATATGGCGAATAATGAGTGTGGAGATATGACAGTCTTTTGGTAATATCACTGGACGCTTGGCCTCCTCAGGCATTGCTGCTTTGCTCAGCCTTCCTCCTACTCTCAGTCCTCCGTCCTCCAGTACAGTCCAACCTGTAGATGGTGCTCCTTTTAGTCCAACCTTTACAAGCAGATGTGGTATTTCCAAGCTTTGCCATTTCCTCTGGATATTTTTGGTGTTGATAAACAACAATGATTGCTTTCTCAGCCCTCAACAGGTCATCCAATGAAATGCCTTGTCCACCAAGTTTGGTTTTGAATGCCTTCATCTGGCCATCTAGCATCTTGCCATGGCTCCTTGTCTGTGCGTTGAAATTAGATTGGCTCTCTCTTCTCTTTGCACTAAGTGCTAGCAGAATGTCTTTAAATCTCAAGTACCACGCGACAGCCCTCTTTAACTTGTCCCAACTCGAAAAGTAATTAAGCAATTGGCATGTGGGATTTTCCTTTGTTTTGACAATAGTAG
Organism: Muraenolepis orangiensis; assembly: GCA_027704905.1. NCBI lineage: Eukaryota > Metazoa > Chordata > Actinopteri > Gadiformes > Muraenolepididae > Muraenolepis > Muraenolepis orangiensis. Next base: position 449,918 of record CM051013.1, on the reverse strand, counting down.
TGTATACTACTGTGCTCTTTTTGACCTCTAGATCATCCTGGGACAGTGACAAGGGTTCAATAAGTTTCTCTGGCCATTCCTCCTCTAACTTCCATAAGAACTCTGGTCCATGGATCCACTCATTACACATCACAAAGGTGCCTGCATTCATTCCTCTGGATGCTTTATCAGCTGGATTCCGCTTTGTTCCAATATATTTCCATTGTGCCACATCTGTATTCTCTCTTATAACAGAGATCCTGTGTGCCACGAATGTGCGGAATCTTGCATTCTCATTTGCAATGTATTTTAACACAGACTGGCTGTCTGTCCAGAACGTTGAAGTGTTGAGCTTTATCTCCAATTCTTTTCTTAGCATTTGATCAACTCTGACCGCCAACACAGCTGCCACAAGTTCCATGCGTGGTATCGTAATATGCTTTAACGGTGCCACTCTGGCTTTGCCAAGCATAAAAGCTAAATGCACAGTACGTTTTCCTGCTGTCAGTCGGAGATAGCTTACTGTACCATATGCATGTTCACTTGCATCTGAGAAGTGATGCAGTTCAGCCTGTGTGGGTGTTCCAACTCCATTTGGCTTCACACAGCGTGCAACTCTAAAGTGCTCCAGTTTGTCAAGACCGGACACCCATGTTCTCCACTTTTCTGATGCAGCCTGTGGTACTTCACCGTCCCAGCTACATTTGCTTCTGCAAAGATCCTGGAGGAGCAACTTAGCAGGTAGAGTTAGAGACAAGAAACCAAGAGGGTCATAAATGGAACTAACTATTGACAGAAGGTTTCTTCTGGTGTGGGGTTTATCTTTGACAGAAATGTTAAATTTGAACATGTCACTTTCTACACACCATAACAGTCCTAGAGCTCTCTCTGTGGGTAGTTGATCCCTGTCCAAATCCAGCTCCTTCATCTCAGTGGCTCTATCTTTCTTTGGGATATGTGAAAGCACAGCACGACTGTTACTCACCCATTTGGTTAGGTGGAATCCTCCCTTGTGGCAAAGACATGAAAGATCTTTTACAAGGTCCACTGCTTCCTGTTCAGTTTCAAGAGATTTTAAGCAGTCATCAACATAAAAGTTGTTTTCAACAGTACTCAGCACCTCTGGACTAAAACAGTTCCTATTGTCTTTAGCAGTTTGTCTCAGTGCAAAATTTGCACAGCTTGGAGATGACACTGCTCCAAACAGATGCACGGCCATGCGATGCTCAACAGGAAGCATGGATACGTCACCTTTAGGCCACCACAAAAAGCGTAGGAAGTCAACGTTAGACTTTGAAACTCTGACTTGATGAAACATTGATTTTATGTCTGCCATCAAGGCTACAGGCTTTTGTCTGAATCTAGTGAGGACACCAAAAAGAGTGCTTGTCAGATCTGGGCCTTGTAGGAGTTCAGCATTCAAGGATGTTCCATGGAAAGTTGCGCCACAATCAAAAACCACCCTAATGGTACCTTTCTTTGGATGAAAAACACCATGGTGTGGAATGTACCATACCTTTCCATGTGTTCCTTTTATTTCATCTTGAGGTACAACCTCTGCATGTCCTTGGTTTATCACCTCTTCCAGGAATTCTGTATACTCACTTCTGTAAACTTCATTTCTTTTGAACTTATTTTTCAGGCCTATTAGACGCTGTTCTGCAACCTGATAGTTGTTGGGCATAACTGGGATTTCACTCTTGAAAGGTAAGTCCAGGCTGTAATGTCCATCTTGCAGCTTGATTGACTGCTCTGAAGTTTTGATAAACCTTTTATCTTCCACTGACATCTCTAGTTTGTCATCCAATTTCTCATTGAAATCGTGGTTGTACTGCTGTACTAGCAAATCTTCCAGCTTCGCAATGGATATTCTATTTACAGTAACGTGACTGTCTGTACTTCCACTGCTTTCCAGAGGACCATTGATAACCCACCCCAATAGGGTTTTCACTGCATATGGCCCATTTCCACGACTGTTAATTACTTTCCATGGTTCAATAGCTTTAGGAGCATTGTTTCCAATCAAAAGCTCCACATCAGCTTTGAGTGTTGGGATGTGAACCTCATGCAGGTAAGGCCATCTAGACAGTTCTTCCTCCTTAAGAATACTGTTGGTGTCCACAGGCATACTTTTTTGGGTGTACACCTTTGGAAGTGTAATGAAATTGTTTTCGTTCAATTCACTAACCTCCAATCCATTGACCATGTAAGTATTCACAGATTTTTCTTGATTTATAGTTCTCAGCAGAATGTTAGTCCTTTTTCCTGTCATGTTAAGCTTGTTCATAAGATTTTCTGTGCAAAAAGTGGCAGAGCTGCCAGGGTCTAAAAAGGCATATGTGTTAATGATCTTGCTACCTTTTGAGCTTTTAACCTGTACTGGCACAATAGACAACATGCATTTTGGGTATCTCTGTGCATTACCGGCCCCAGAATGCCCACCAGCATCGAGTGATACCTGCATACTACTCACTGGCGTTTCTATTGTATGTGCTGTTGCTTCTTTAGCTCTGATGTGTAAAACACTGGGGTGCTGCTTATTGCATGTAGAACAATTTAGACGCTTTGCGCAATCCTTGCTCACATGTCCAGCCTTTGCCAGGCATCCAAAGCAAATTCCATTTTGTTTCAGGAACATTATCTTTTCCCTGTGTTCCTTGGTATCAAATTGAGAGCATGATTCCAATACATGACTCCCATTACAGAAAATACATGAATTGTTTGTGTTTCTAGGTCTTTGCTCTGATAATTTTACGTCTACATTTGTAGCAAAACTGCCTTTCACATGGCTCTTTAATGGAGCTTTGGGTTTCACTTTATAAGTGCTTGAGGAGTCCTGAATGTCACCAAACACTGGGTCTGATATAATGCTTGTTTGTCTCTCAATAAAGCACACCAGATCAGCCATTCTTATTCTGGTGCTGCGCTGTTCCTGCATCTCACAGGCCTTTGTGCGCCAGTTTTCCCTTAGCTTATATGGTAACTTTAGAACAATGTTCCTCATGTTGGAACTTGTGTCCAGCTCTTCCATATATTCAAGTTGCTCCATGGCATTGCAGCAACCTCTAAGGTACAATGCAAAGTCCTGTAATGCTCTGCAGTCCTCCGATCTTATGGTTGGCCAGGAGAGGGCCTTCTCTATGTAAGCACAAGAGATCTTATACTCATTGCCAAAATGTTCTTTGAGCAACTGCCTTGCCTTTCCATAGCCTCTGTTGGGATCCATGTGCTGGCAACTTTTGACGAGCTCCTGAGCTTGCCCTTTTGTGTATTGGATTAAGAATTGCAATCGATCTTGGTTATTGTCCGTTTTATTTTCAATTATATGTTCAAATGAATGGATGAATGACTTGTATTGCAAGATATTTCCATCAAAAACTGTAATATTTCCTTTGGGTAAAGAATGCAACCTTTGTTGTTTTACCAGGAGGCTTGTCAACTGGTTTTGGTTCTCAAGGATTTTTACAAGACTGTTAGATTCCTGACCTTTGTCTGGTACATGTGAAGAGCCCTGTGTAGAAGGGTTCAGTGGGATGCTCTGCTCAAACTGTGGTTGAGTAGCGCTCCTGGGTTGGGCAGAATATTGCACTTCGTCTGCATTGTGCAAAACAGGGACTTGTACATGGACTCCATCTTTAGGTCGTGTATCCACCGGTATAGTGTCAACAAATGACCTAGACATCCTTTCAGTAACGTCTTCCAGGTACGTATTCATTGCATCTGATGTATTCCCATTAACAGCTTCTGCTTTTCTAAAGTAATGTATTTTGGCTGCACTTGCAGTTAATTCAGCTTGTATATCTAGAGTTTCCCTTTTCTTCCTGATTATTTCTCTCTGGTGATCTAGCTCCTCTTGTTGCTCTTCCAAAGCATGCTTTTGCTGCAAAGCTGCAGCCTTGGCAAGTAATGCAGCCCTTTCCGCTCCGGCACAAATGCGTGCAGATAATGTGGAGGAGACTGATCTACCAGACCCACTACTATGAACAGAGGAAGCTACTGAGATGTTATCCTCCTCATTAGGCCAGACACTTGTTTCCAGTTCAGGTGCACCACTAACAGTATCAGGGCTTTCTATTGCAGCTATCCACTTTGTGACTTTATCAATAAAAACATTTATTTGATGATATCTTGGTCCATACCAGGTTTCTAAATCTTCTTTTCTTTCTTCCTCATTTAACATTTGTTGGTAAGACACGTGGAGAGATTTGAACTCGTCAAGCATAGCAGTAAACTTTTCCATATTTCCCTTTACTTCGTCCAGATATTCATTATCAGCCATTAACGATTTAATTATATTCATTCGTCTGGTAAGATGAGACATTTTACCAGCTCTAGAGGAGCGCACCTTCGCTGGCGCTTCATTAAGATCCTTTTCAGTAAGGCCTGAAATCATATCTAAATCGGAGTCCGCCATTCCGCTCCTCAAAATAATCAGCTAATTAGTTAATACAACAGAAAATCATTCTACTCCTTCAACACAAATGTTCTTCGACTCTTATTCCCGTTGTATTAATTGCGTGACTGCATACGCGACTTCACTATCATCGGCGTCTTCCCAAACAATACACTTCGGAGTTTTAACCAAATACTCCGTGAGTGATCCATTAATTCAAAACTCGTACATAAACGTCTCCAAAATCCAGTTAAATGATATTCCCTTTTAATTCAACTTAAAGCGCTCATACCTCCGATGCAGTAACGTTCCTTTGTTTCTTTGTGTCTTTGTTTGGTGCGTTTCTCACCGCGTCGGCACTCCCATGCACCTGTTGCATCGGCCTGCTCAGTTCCTCAACTTCTCCAGGTTCCAAAAATGAATTCCATTAAGTGACGTTCCTTGTTACAGTCCAAAGAGCGGACAGTGACAAGGGTTCAATAAGAGCACAGTAGTATACACTACTATTGTCAAAACAAAGGAAAATCCCACATGCCAATTGCTTAATTACTTTTCGAGTTGGGACAAGTTAAAGAGGGCTGTCGCGTGGTACTTGAGATTGGCTCTCTCTTCTCTTTGCACTAAGTGCTAGCAGAATGTCTTTAAATCTCAAGTACCACGCGACAGCCCTCTTTAACTTGTCCCAACTCGAAAAGTAATTAAGCAATTGGCATGTGGGATTTTCCTTTCGATTGTTACCACGTTTGAGGATACCGGTGCGTCTTGATTCATTGGACGCGTAAACATGGTCTGAAGCGGAGTAACATAAACTGATGGTTTTATTTAGTTGTTTTAAATACATTGAAAAGCAACAGAAAAGTATAATATCCACTGTTTGGTCTATTGTTCTTGGTTTAGCTTGACTCGGCTGTTGACGGTCAATGATGGTGTGCGCAAGACACCGGAACCCCCCTGTGGCCGTTGTTCCGCACACCTTTATAAGTTTGCCCCCATGACCTATAGAGGGAACAACACTCACAAAACATTATCACATTCCAGCTCTTAATAATATTGAATAGAAATTAAATTAGAAAGGAGAAATAATATTTATGGCAACTAAAGGTTGATATGGCTCCTACACTATCTATTCTCTATCTATTCATTTATATCTCTATCTATTCTCTATCTATTCATTTATATCTCTATCTATTCTCTATCTATTCATTTATATCTCTATCTATTCTCTATCTATTCATTTATATCTCTATCTATTCTCTATCTATTCATTTATATCTCTATCTATTCTCTATCTATTCATTTATATCTCTATCTATTAATTTATATCTCTATCTATTCATGTATATCTCTATCTATTCCCTATCTATTCATGTATATCTCTATCTATTCATGTATATCTCTATTCTCTATCTATTCATGTATATCTCTATCTATTCATTTATATCTCTATCTATTCCCTATCTATTCATGTATATCTCTATCTATTCATTTATATCTCTATCTATTCTCTATCTATTCATGTATATCTCTATCTATTCATTTATATCTCTATCTATTCTCTATCTATTCATTTATATCTCTATCTATTCATTTATATCTCTATCTATTCTCTATCTATTCATTTATATCTCTATCTATTCTCTATCTATTCATTTCTATCTCAAGATTCAAGATTCAAGATAACTTTATTTATCCCGAGGGAAATTAAGGTGCAACAGTTGAAACAGGGGGAATAAATGCACACAAAATATACTAATACCTAAAAACTAAATAACAACAAACTAAACTAAACTAGTATAAACATAATATAACTAAATGAAATGTAAATGAAATCTAAATGTATTGATAGATGAATTGCACAATTTACAGTATTATTACAGTAATACGTAGGTATATACAATACACAACAATACGTATAGTGCAAATTGGCAGTAATAAAATACTAATAAATAACTCTGAAAAAGTGACAAGTGAAATTGAATTTACAGTGCAAAATTACAGTGAGAGGATTTACAGTGCGTTGACCAAAAAATAATAATAACAGTGCGTTGGCCTCAGGTCACTGAGTCTCCACTGTCCCTCTCACGACCCGAGGTAGATGAATTATAGAGTCTGATGGCCACAGGAAGAAAGGACTTCCTGTGGCGTTCTGTGGTACACCTGGGTAGAATGAGTCTGTTGCTAAAGGTGCTTCTATATGAGGTCAGCACCTGATGGAGAGGGTGAGAGTTGTTGTCAAGAATACTACGCAGCTTGCGCAGCATCCTTCTCTCAGACACCACCAACAAGGAGTCCAGCTGGACCCCCAGGACAGCGCCAGCCTTCCTGACCATCCTGCTGATCTTGTTGGCGTCTGCTGACCTCAACCTGCTTCCCCAGCACACGACTCCGGAGAAGATGGCACTGGCTACCACCGACTGGTAGAACATCTTCAGCATCTTGTTACAAACGTTGAAGGACCGGAGCCTCTGCAGGAAGTAGAGACGGCTCTGGCCCTTCTTGTACACAGCCTCAGAGTTCTTGGCCCAGACCAGTTTGTTGTCCAGGTGAACTCCCAGGTATTTATATTCCTGAACAACTTCTGCGGACACACCCTTGATGGAAATGGGTGTGGGGGTAGATTTCCTCCTGCGGAAGTCCACCACCATCTCCTTCGTCTTGTCTGTGTTGAGCTGCATGTGGTTCAGCTCACACCACTCAACGAAGGAGTCCACGACGCCCCTGTACTCCTCATCGTTTCCCTCGCTGACACAACCAACAACTGCAGAGTCGTCCGAGAACTTCTGCAGATGGCAGGACTCCGAGTTGAACTGGAAGTCTGAGGTGTAAAGGGTGAACAGGAATGGGGAAAGAACCGTTCCCTGTGGAGCACCAGTGCTGCTGACCACAGTGTCAGACACACAGTCCTGCAGTCTGACAAACTGTGGACGACCCGTCAAATAGTCTGTAATCCAGGACACCAGGGAAGAGTCCACCTTCATCGCCGTCAGCTTACTCCCCAGCAGGGCAGGCCGGATGGTGTTGAACGCACTGGAGAAGTCAAAAAACATGATTCTCACAGTACTCCCGGGTCTGTCCAAGTGGGCGTAGGCACGATGAAGCAGGAAGATGATGGCGTCCTCCAATGGTTGTAGAGGAGCTGGGGGAGGGGTAGACCGGAGCCCACTCATTGAATCTATTTAAAAACAAATTCAACTCGTTGGCCCGGTCAGGACCCCCCCCTATTGTCTGGCTACCAGGTTGTTTGTAGCCAGTGATGCTCCTCATGCCACTCCACACATCCTTCAGGTTGTTCTGCTGAAGTTTGTGCTCCAGCTTCCTCCTGTAGTTGTCTTTGCCCTGCTGGATCCTCCCCTTCAGCTCCCTCTGAACCCGCCTCATCTGCTCCCTGTCCCCGTCTCTGAAGGCCCTCTTCTTCTCATTGAGCAGGACCTTGATGTCTCGGGTGACCCACGGCTTGTTGTGATCTCCTCACAGTCCTTATGGTCACAGGCAGCCGCTGGACTAGAGGCCTATACAGGGGCTGAAGGTGGATGAGGTTGTGGTCTGACCTTCCAAGAGGAGGAAGGGCGGTGGCGCTGTATGCCTCCTTAACATTGGCATACTGCATCAAGTGCAGGTCCACTCTATCTGTGTGCACTGATCTGTATCTGACTGTGTTACGATCCCTACTGATCCAGTTTTTAAACTTTTAAACCAGCGATGCATCGGGTCGGGCTTCCTGTTTACATGTGACGTCACGACATGCATCGTCCACAGGTGATCGGGTGGTTGAAAATTCCCGGAACGGATTTATATGGGATTGACCCTGATTTCGTTCTGCACTAACTTGTCTTGTGGCGTGGAGCTCAAGAGTCTGCTGTTTTGGTTGGGTTCTCCACGTTTCGCGGATTTTAATTATGTCACTGCTTTTGGCTGTCCTATCCCTTTTAATTTGGAGCAGCACCGGGGGAAGTCAACATGGGACCCGCCCATCTCTCCCAACCCCGGTTTTACCAGGCCGGGGAACGTGCTCCTCTTGCAGTCCGCTGGGCACGATGTTGAGCCCCCTCCCTTTGATCCTCTCTCCCGCATCTGTCAAGTGCGGATTTGTGGACTTGGCCCGTCTGATTAGCCTTATGGCTTTCAAGACAACTTTATTATTTCTTCAAGCCATGTTCATGATTTTGTGTTAGGTTTAAACACTAAGAGAGAGCCGTCAAAAAGTCCACCTAGGCCTGTCTATAGGTGTCTAATTGTACTCTTATTGTTGATTTCAGGAAATGTGCAACCTAACCCTGGACCAAATTCTTGTGTTAATTTTAACACCCCTGCAGATTTTAAATCAAGGTCTGGTCTTGGTCTCATCCATTTGAATGTGCGCAGTTTGATCGCTAAAATGGATATGATTCGTATTTGGGCACATTCAACCGATGCTGATATAATAGTGATCTGATATAATAGTGATCTGAAACTAACCAAATCAATTTCAAGCAAGGATATTTGCATTGACGGCTATAATGTGTATAGGACTGATCGACCGAAAAAGGGTGGAGGTGTTGCAGTCTATGTTAAATCATGTTTCATGTAAAAATTATTCTCTCTAAATCACTGACAAAACAATTTGAACTTTTGGCTCTTGACTTGGAAGTATCAAAAGCAGTCCATATTACTGTTGTTGGTTGCTACAGACCACCTTCAGCTGTCAGCGACGCTTTAACATCTTTAATGCAGTCTTAACTATTCTGAAATTGTCATTGTGGGTGACCTTAACAGGAACTGGCTGCTACCAGCATCTGATGATGTTAAAACATACTGCAATTCCTTAAATCTCTTTCAGATTGTTGGCAGTCCCACTAGACCCAATCTGAAATCTCCTGAAAAATCCTCCTTAATTGATCTAATCCTTACAAATGCTTCTCATAAATACACCCTGCTTCTGTATTTGCAAATGACATCAGTGACCACTGTGTCATCCCTAAGACAAAACCCCGTATCATCAGAAAGCGTGATATGAAACATTTTGTAGAGCGGGGTTTTTTCCATGACCTGTTTCTATTTGATTGGGACAAAATCAATCTCATTGCAGATGTTGAAACTGCCTGGACATTATTTTATGATGGTTTTATTAAAGTAGTTGATAGGCATTAAGAAACGACAGAGTAAAGGCAGAGACTGCAGGTTCACATCAGGTCTGATTTACTGCACAGCGCAATGTGGCGCTCAGAAGGCAGGAGTGCAGGTCTTGGGTCACATTGGCTGCTCTTCAGGCAGCTGAGGAATGCATTTACTCCTAACTCCTAACTCCTAACTCCTAACTCCTAACTGACACTTCACACAACCTGAATAATCCCCTTCATTCTGGAAAACTATTAAATCATTAGCTGGAAACAAAAATGTTCCAGAGCTTCCACATTGCATTGTGAAGGAGGACTCTGGTCTCACCTCTCAGAACATAGCTCAAGGAGCCACTCTCGCTCTGACGGTTGTATCTGGGAGGGTGAACCGTTAATTTGATTCCAGTAACAGTCTCAGAGGTGCATAAAGCCCTGAAAAGTTTGGAACCAAGAAAATCAGCAGGTCCTGATAACCTGGAGCCGTACTTTTTAAAGTTAGCAGCTGATTTTATAGCTTTGCCCTTGGCTTATCTTTTTAATCTGTCCTTAGAGACTAACGAAATTCCCTTTATTTGGAAATCTGCTTTTGTTCTCCCACTGTTAAAAGGGGGTGACCCCACTCTCCTAAACAACTACAGACCAATCTCCAAATTATATGTTTTAAATAAAGTGCTGGAATCACTGGTCAATTTCCAACTGAAGGAGTTTTTATCAACAAATAATATTTTATCAGAGTTTCAATCTGGTTTTAGGAAAAAACACAGCACTACAACAGCTGCCTTAAAAGTCGTAAATGATTTTATTTACTTCTTAGACAATAGAGAGCATTGCGCAGCACTTTTTATTGACTTGTCAAAGGCTTTTGATACAGTGGATCATGCCTTACTGCTACAAAGACTCGTCAGTATCGGTCTTTCAGGTAAGACTGTCTGTTGGTTCGAGAACTATCTATCATGCAGATCACAGTGTGTGCGGGCTGAAGGCTTAACTTCAACATGTCTCCAGGTATCTAAGGGTGTGCCACAGGGATCTGTTTTAGGACCATTGTTATTTATAATTTACATTAACAGTCTTAATAACAATGTTTTGAATGCAAATTTGCATTTTTATGCCGATGATACAGTTATTTATTGTTCTGCGTCCACCCCGAAGCAGGCTCTTTGTCAGCTCCAGAATGCTTTTAACATTGTACAATCCAACATGTGTGATTTGAAACTTGTTTTAAATGCTGCCAAGACAAAGCTAATGATGTTCTCGAAAGCAAAACCCAAGGTCTTGAACCTTCCTCCTATCAAGTATCTTGGAATTATAATTGACAATTTGCTTTCTTTTGAACCACACATTGTGGAACTCTTGAAAAAATTAAGAATAAAATTAGGTTTTTTCTTTAGAAACAAGTCCTGTTTTTCCTATGAGGCCAAAAAGAGACTAGTGTCTGCAACCTTTCTGTCTGTGCTGGATTATGGAGATGTTGTCACGGGTGTGTGTGGTGAGGTTGGACCCAGAACGCAGGCGGAGACCAGGAAAGGAAGAACAGGGGTTTATTAATGGCACAAAACACACTAGAAGGTGATTCCCCAGGACCGACGAGGGAGCGGGGACCGGGAGATCGAGGTGCGTCAAGCCGACAGGTAGGAGACGTAGGGATCGTTGAGGACAGGCGATGGTCAGGTTACCGGGAGGTCGAGGTGCGTCGTGCCGACAGGTAGTAGGCGAACGGATCGTTGGGGACAGGCGATGGTCAGGTTACCGGGAGGTCGAGGTGCGTCGTGCCGACAGGTAGTAGGCGAACGGATCGTTGGGGACAGGCGATGGTCAGGTTACCGGGAGGTCGAGGTGCGTCGTACCGACAGGTAGATGACGGGCGGAACTCCGGGACCGACGAGGGGGGCTGGAACAGCAGACGGGCGGACTATCTCTCCGATAGTCCGTAGCAGGGTGATCAGGACCAGGGATGAATGTCACCTGGGGACTGGTAGCGTACCGGTTTACACGTAGTACGAACGAGCGACGTCTCTCACTGACGCCGCTGTATAAATAGCCCCCAGGTGAGATCAATGGTAATTAGCCACGGTAATGGTTGGCAGGTGCGTGTGTGTGCGCCTCTAGCGCACGCGGCCTGGCAACGCCCCCTGTCAACCACCGTAACCGTGACAGTACCCCCCCCTCAACGGGTGCCTCCTGGCGCCCCACTCGGCCTGTTGGGATGTTCCTGATGGAAGTCGCGGATGAGGGACAGATCCAGGACACTCCGCCGTGGAATCCAACTCCGCTCCTCCGGGCCGTACCCTTCCCAATCCACCAGGTACTGGAAACCCCGGCCACGGCGACGGATGTCCAGGATCTTTCTCACCGTGTAGGCGGGATGGTCGTCGATGATCCTGGGGGGGGGAGGGGGTGTGGTGGGAGGGCACAAGGGACTGGAAGACACAGGTTTCAACAGAGAGACATGAAAGGTGGGATGAACTTTCATGGCTGGCGGCAATCTTAGCCGTACAGAAACCGGGTTGATGACCTTGTCCACCGTGTAAGGTCCCACATAACGAGGCGCCAACTTCCGGGACTGTACCTGGAGTGGTAGGTCACGGGAGGAGAGCCAAACTTGTTGTCCAGGTCAATAGATGGGTGCCTGGACCCTCCGACGGTCCGCCAAACGCCGGTTCCGATCGGCCGTACGAAGGAGTGCCGACCGCGCGGTCCTCCAAATCCGGCGGCAGCGCTGGAGGTGGGCCCGTACCGACGGCACCGCAATCTCCTCCTCCTGGACGGGAAACAGGGGTGGTTGGTAGCCCAGTGATGCCTGGAACGGCGACATCCCTGTGGCGTCGCTGATCAGGGAGTTGTGGGCGTACTCCACCCAAGGCCGAGGGAAGCTTGGGCAAAGGCACAAAATGGACCGCCTTCGAAAACCGGTCGACGATGGTGAGGATGGTGGAGTTACCAGCCGACGGCGGAAGACCGGTGACGAAGTCCACGGCGATGTGCGACCAAGGCCGACGAGGGATAGGCAGCGGCTGCAGCAACCCCGCAGGAGGTCGATGTGAGGCCTTGCTGCGTGCACAGACGGTGCAGGCCGTGACAAAGGCCTGGGTGTCCCGGGAGATGGAAGGCCACCAGAAGCTCCGTCTGAGGAAGGACAGGGTCCGTGCAAAGCCGGGATGGCAGGTCAGGCGGGAGGAATGAGCCCACTGCAGCACCCGAGACCTAACTGGATCGGGTACAAACAGCCGGTTAGCGGGGCCATTACCTGGATCTGGATGGGTACGTTGAGCCGACCGGACGAGACCCTCAATCTCCCAAGTGACTGCCCCAAGCACGCACACCGGAGGCAGGATGGTCTCTGGCTCGACGAGATCCCTCTCGGCGTCCCACTGGCGAGAGAGAGAGTCCGGTTTCACATTCCGACATCCAGGCCGGTAAGTGAGTGTGAAGTTGAACCTCCCCAGGAACAACGCCCACCGCGCCTGTCGAGAGTTGAGCCGTTTGGCGGTGCGGAGGTAGGCCAAGTTCTTGTGGTCTGTCCAGACCACGAACGGTTGTTCGGCCCCCTCCAGCCAATGCCTCCACTCCTCCAAGGCCAGAACCACTGCCAAGAGCTCCCGATTCCCCACGTCGTAGTTCCTCTCCGCGGGCGACAACTGTCTTGAAAAAAAGGCACAAGGGTGAGTCTTCCGATCCCCCGTGGCACGTTGAGAGAGGACGGCCCCCACACCGGAGTCCGATGCGTCCACCTCCACCACAAACTGGCACGCCGGATCCGGATGCCTCAGAACCGGAGCCGAGGTAAACAGCCGTTTCAGCTGCGCAAACGCCGCACCTGCCTCCGGAGTCCAGGAGAACGGAGAGAGCGTGGATGTGAGCCGAGTAAGTGGGGCCGCGACGCTACTGAAATCCCGGATGAACCTGCGGTAAAAATTAGAAAATCCGAGGAACCGCTGGAGTTGTTTCCGGGACGTAGGCGTCGGCCACTCCGCCACTGCCTTGACTTTAACGGGGTCCGATCGAACCTGGCCCGGTTCGATTATGAACCCCAAAAAGGCCACCGATTTCGCGTGGAACTCGCACTTCTCCGCCTTGACGAATAGCTTGTTCTCCAACAGTCGCTGAAGGACCAACCGGACGTGCTGAACGTGCTCCCTCTGACTACCTGAAAATATCAAAATATCGTCCAGGTAGACAAAGACGAACAGGTTCAGCATGTCTCGGAGGACGTCGTTCACCAGAGCCTGGAACACTGCCGGGGCGTTGGTGAGACCGAAGGGCATGACCCGGTACTCGAAGTGCCCCAAAGCAGTGTTGAACGCCGTCTTCCACTCGTCCCCCTCACGGATCCGGACGAGATGGTAGGCATTGCGGAGGTCCAATTTGGAGAACACCATCGCATTACGGAGAGGCTCGAAGGCTGGGTCGATGAGTGGCAGGGGGTACTTATTTTTTACGGTGATATCGTTTAGCCCCCGGAAGTCAATACACGGTCTTAACGAGTTGTCCTTCTTAGTCACAAAAAAAAAACCAGAACCCACAGGCGACGACGAGGGTCTGATCAGGCCCGCTGCCAGAGAGTCGTGGATGTAGGTCTCCATGGTCTGTCTCTCGGGCCGGGACAGGTTGTAGAGTCGCCTCACCGGCAAAGACGCGCCGGGAAGGAGATTGATGGCGCAGTCGTATGGTCTGTGAGGGGGTAAGGAGACGGCCCGTTCCTTAGAGAACACCTCCCCGAGGTCGTGGTAAACGCGGGGGACGGATGAGAGATCGGGAGGACTCAGGACCGGACGGGTGGGTGAGCTGCGTGGGGCTAGAGCGGACCGGAGGCAGTTCGAGTGGCAGAACATGCTCCAACTAATCACGGAACCCGCCGCCCAATCGATGTGTGGATTGTGGGTCGCCAACCACGGTCTACCCAATACCACCGGGGTGTGGGGGGAGGAGATGATGTGTAGGCTGATGGTCTCCCGGTGATTCCCTGACAGAATCAGGGTGAGAGGAACAGACCGTTGAGTGATCCGGGCCAACGGTTTTCCATCCAGTGAGTTCACCTCCAATGGTGGCTGTATCCGCTCGGTGGGAATACCGGCCCGTTCGACCAGAGCCGCATCAATAAAGCTGGCATCTGCTCCGGAGTCCACCAACACCTCCACCGGAAGCCTCTCCCTCGCCCAAAGGAGATGTCCGAGAAAATGGGAGCCTGTAAGTAGAGCTGGAGAGCGGGTCGCATTCTGGCACCTCAGGGACCCCGCCGTCACTGAGGGGCCCGATCTTTTGGCCGACGATGACAGTCGCGAATGGAGTGTCCCAACGCCCCACAGTAGAGACAAGCTCCGGTGTCCAGCCTCCGCTTCCGTTCCTGCTGGGAGAGAACCACCCGATCCAACTGCATCGGCTCCTCTGCAAAGGAAGCGGTGGACCGAGAATATCTCCTCTCCTCAGCTGGGCGGGAGACGCTTCTGGAAGGACCCGGACCGTCCCCCCACTGCATAGCTAGGTCGGACACCTGAATGGCCATCTGGATGGCCTCATCCACAGTGCCCTTCTGGCCCCGCAACGCCACCTCCGTGCCCAACTCCCGGTTGAGTCCGCTCTGGAACGCGGACAGGAGTGATTCCTCGTTCCAACCGGACTCCACCGCCAACCGGCGGAACCGGGCGATGTACTCCCGAAGACTAAGCGTTCCTTGCTTGAGCCGCAACAGGAGTTGTCCAGCCTGGGCGCCCCGTATGGAGTGGTCGTACACCCTCATGAGCTCCATCTCGAGAGCCACAAAAGTCTCCACGAGAGGAGATCCTTGCGCACGGAGCGCATCGTACATAGCGAGGGGTCCTCCCTCCAGCAGACTCACTATATACGCAATCCTCCCCGCTTCCCTCGTAAAGCGGGACGGCTGTGCTTCAAAAAAATATTTTTGCATTGTACCAGGAAGCTCCGGCAGGTGTCCGGATTCCCCGAGTATCTCGGCGGGGGCGGGATGTGCGGCTCCGCGGAACCAGCGAGAACCGGCGTTTGTGGATCCCTCGCCTCGAGGCGCGTTATGCGTACGCCCTGGGACTCCGTGATGTCCAGCAGCCGGGTAGTCGTCGCATGGGCGTCCGCCAGATGTTGCTCCCACTGCGCTGCGTAAACGTGGATCTCGCGCTTCACCCGATCTCCGTCGCCGGGGTCCATAATGGCTCGTTCGTTCTGTCACGGGTGTGTGTGGTGAGGTTGGACCCAGAACGCAGGCGGAGACCAGGAAAGGAAGAACAGGGGTTTATTAATGGCACAAAACACACTAGAAGGTGATTCCCCAGGACCGACGAGGGAGCGGGGACCGGGAGATCGAGGTGCGTCAAGCCGACAGGTAGGAGACGTAGGGATCGTTGAGGACAGGCGATGGTCAGGTTACCGGGAGGTCGAGGTGCGTCGTGCCGACAGGTAGTAGGCGAACGGATCGTTGGGGACAGGCGATGGTCAGGTTACCGGGAGGTCGAGGTGCGTCGTGCCGACAGGTAGTAGGCGAACGGATCGTTGGGGACAGGCGATGGTCAGGTTACCGGGAGGTCGAGGTGCGTCGTACCGACAGGTAGATGACGGGCGGAACTCCGGGACCGACGAGGGGGGCTGGAACAGCAGACGGGCGGACTATCTCTCCGATAGTCCGTAGCAGGGTGATCAGGACCAGGGATGAATGTCACCTGGGGACTGGTAGCGTACCGGTTTACACGTAGTACGAACGAGCGACGTCTCTCACTGACGCCGCTGTATAAATAGCCCCCAGGTGAGATCAATGGTAATTAGCCACGGTAATGGTTGGCAGGTGCGTGTGTGTGCGCCTCTAGCGCACGCGGCCTGGCAACGCCCCCTGTCAACCACCGTAACCGTGACAGATGTGGTTTATATGAATGCATCTTCTCAGTGCCTTCACTCGCTGGATACCGTCTACCACGGTGCACTGAGATTCATCACAGACCTCAAAACCTTGACGCACCACTGCAATCTATACACTCGTGTTGGATGGTCTTCCCTGACCACGCGTAGACTAAAACATTGGCACATCCTTATATATAAGGCTATTCTTGGTGCTCTTCCCCTTTATCTAAGGATGTACATAAACAGAAAATGCACTGGATCTCATCGGCTTCGCTCCGAGAACTTTTTCCTTTTAACTGTACCAAAGGTCCGTACTGATCTGGGGAAAAGGGCGTTCAGTTACGCTGCCCCTCAAGCTTGGAACCTGCTCCAAACTGAGCTGAAACTCAGAGAGCTGGTCTCATTAAACGCACTCAAAGCAACTTTAACTGACCTTGAAGCAGGCCGCTGTGTCTGTAAATGCTTTGGCTAAACCTGGTGTATGACTGTGTTGTGATTGTGTGTTTTGTAATCGTCTGTAACTGTGCTGTTACCATTTTTGGTATGGTCTTCTATCTATTCATTTATATTCTCTATATATTCATTTATATCTCTATATATTCATTTATATCTCTATCTATTAATTTCTATTCTCTATCTATTCATTTATATCTCGACTTATTGCCGAAATCCAAGCTTCTCTTCTCTCTTCAGTAAGTGTTTCTTCAGAATCAGAATCAGAAAGTGGTTTATTTCCATATTCCTTTGTAAAAACATAGGAATTAGACACGGGTCACAACACAGTAACGTCACAGACAAGGCTAAACAATAAGTCCTGTGCAAATGTAGCATTACAATTAAGTCTAAATCTAAATCTAAATCTAAATCTAGGTCTGTATGAGTGTATGTGTGGGTGTATGAGGGCTGGTGGGGGGGGGGGCTCCTCCTGGGGGGAGAGGAGAGAGAGAGACTGGGGAGAGAGAGAGACCGGGGAGAGAGAGAGACTGGGGAGAGAGAGAGACTGGGGAGAGAGAGACTGGGGAGAGAGAGACCGGGGAGAGAGAGACCGGGGAGAGAGAGAGACCGGGGAGAGAGAGAGACCGGGGAGAGAGAGAGACTGGGGAGAGAGAGACTGGGGAGAGAGAGAGACCGGGGAGAGAGAGAGACCGGGGAGAGAGAGAGACTGGGGAGAGAGAGAACAGAACAAGACTAAAACAATACAAGGGAAAACAATATGGACAAACATGATGAGTTTCCCCTTGGTTCTGTCTAACTAAGGTATTGGGGATAGCCTCCTCCGTCCAACTCTAACCCAACTCTAACCCAACTCTAACCCAACTCTAACCCAACTCTAACCCAATGAACCATGTAGTCTTCACTCCAGCGTCTATACTGGGACTCGGTGTTTACGTTTGAAGGGCTCCAACATGGCGGATAGCAAGGTCTTACTCACGTGGGTGAAAACCAAGAATAGAGTGTAAAGAGTACAGATTGTTCCTATTCCTCTCGGCCACTAGAGGGCAGTACTGAACAACACCCTCCTCGAAATAGTACACGATCCGGACCCTCTAATGCTCCTTCTGTCACCATGTAATGGAACGTAATGTTGGAATGTCATGCAGTGTCATATCAGTTATGTAATGTAATGTAATGTAATGTGATGTAATGTAATGTAATGTGATGTAATGTAATGTAGTGTAGTGTAATGTAATGTAATGTAATGTAATGTAATGTAATGTGATGTAATGTAATGTAATGTAGTGTAATGTAATGTAATGTAATGTAGTGTAATGTAGTGTAATGTAGTGTAATGTAGTGTAATGTAATGTAGTGTAGTGTAATGTAATGTAGTGTAATGTAGTGTAATGTAATGTAATGTAATGTGATGTAATGTAGTGTATGTAATGTGATGTAATGTGATGTAATGTGATGTAATGTAATGTGATGTAATGTGATGTAATGTAATGTAATGTAGTGTAATGTAGTGTAATGTAATGTAATGTGATGTAATGTAATGTAGTGTAGTGTAATGTAATGTAATGTGATGTAATGTGATGTAATGTAATGTAGTGTAGTGTAATGTAATGTAATGTAGTGTAATGCAGTGGCGAAGCGTGTCTATCACAACTGGACCAGTCCAGTCCAGTGACCCCCAACATAACAGACCCCCCCCCCCCCCCCACTATCACCGGAGGGACCGGAACATTAAAAACAACATGTGCACAGATCTTCAGATCAAGTCCAATTTTCGCGACCGCAAAAATTGTTTTTTTTCCGCTGCAAATGATAGTCGTGAATCTGTAGGAATCAGAGTTCCTTTATTCGTCACCCTTACATATTAAACTGACTTACATAATAAAAATATCTATGCACACGTTATTATTAACAATAATAATAATAATACAAATGAAAATAAAAACCTCATGGGTCAGATCAAGAGGATTCTGAAATCCTCTCGCGACCCCCACTTTGGGAACCCCTGCTGTGTGCATCCTTGGAAGTCACAAGTGTTATTTGACCCCTGACGGCTGCATCCTTGGAAAAAAAACAATTACACAGGAATACATAAAAAATGCTCTATAATAGCTTATCCCGGTCTGATTTAAAAAATGTATGAACACAGGGTGGTACAACAGACATATTTAGTAAAAGTCAAGAAAGTAGGGATTTGGAACTTGATCGAGTGCAAAGATATATTTTATTTAAACTCACAATATGTCATTTGACCCCTCGACGGCTGTTCTAGTGTTAAAGGGACGGTCTAACACGCTTCACATGAAAAGGCTTAACGTAACTTAAAGTTCCAAAACAGCGATCAATAATCACCAAATGTCTCTGGCATATGTCTTGTCATTAGCACTTTCACCTGTCACAATATCAAAACCTAAATCCTACTATTACGGAAGTTATGTTACATTAAGTGTTTTCCTCTCATAAAGCTGCATTAAGACTTCCTTACTGGCTCAATAGAGAGAAAAACACTCAATGTCACATAACATCCATAATGGAGGATTTAAGTTGAGATATTGACAGGTGAGTGCTAATGACAAGACATATGTCAGAGAAATTTGGTGATTATTGATTGCGGTTTTGTAACTCTTAGTTACGTTAAGTCTTTTCACGTTAAGCGATGCAAATAAAGATCTAGTTAAAACTCTCAATTTAAATGCACAACAATGCTTAACAAACTCAAGACAGCCATTAACTAATCAGTCAACAAGTGTGGAAAAAAATGCAACAACCAGCTCAACGAGACGCAACACTGAGACAAAACCAGCAAAGACAAATGAGTCTCACTAACCAATGATGTTCACTTGAAGACCAAATCCATTCTCCTTTCCTTCTGGATGGATCAATAACTCGGTCATAAAGCTGATTGCTTTTCAGATCCAAAATAAGTTGCCTTTCCAATTCCCTGCCCTCTTGTTGGTCCCAAATAGCAACACTCCCAGCAGTAGAGCCTCTCGTGGCTAGTAGAGCCCGTTAGCCACGGGTATCTTTCCCAGTTGCTAGCCTGAAAATGGTGAACATAGCCTGCTTTAACAACTAGATTCAGCTCAAGATTGTCAGGTGTTGGACGGCCTTTTTTAATAATGTCCATCTTTACATTGAATGGTCGTCTTGAAAATGGTTCAGACAATAAATCGCAACGACATCATCTTCACCTTCAACGAGTACGCGTCGTCGGTCACCGGCTTCATCAAGAAGTGCATAGATGACGTTGTTCCGACCAAGTCTGTTCGGATATATCCCAACCAGAAACCGTGGATTAACGGCGATGTTCGCGCTGCCCTCCACCGCCGCCGCCGCCTTTGGCTCCGGGAATACGGAGGAATATACGAAAGTCTGTTACGACCTCCGTAAGACCATCGTCACTGCCAAGCGGGAGTATAAGGACAGAGTGGAAGATAAATTCAAGAGCCACGATGCGAGGGGTATGTGGCAGGGGCTGCAGACGATAACGAACTTCAGAGGGAGAACCAGTTGTGTAGAGAACTCCTCTACCTCCCTCCCAGGAGAGCTAAATACTTTTTTTGCTCGGTTCGACGTAAACGGCAGCCCGCCGAAGCCAGCGGCGCCTGAGGAGACCAGCCTGCTGAACATCTCTGAGGCGGATGTGCGCCGCACCTTCAAGCGGCTGAACATCCGTAAGGCGGCAGGCCCCGACGACATCCCGGGCCGCGTCCTCAGAGCATGCGCAGACCAGTTGGCAGGAGTCTTTGCAGACATCTTCAACCTCTCCCTGTCCCAGGCTGTTGTCCCCGCAGTCTTCAAGATGTCCACCATCGTGCCTGTCCCTAAACAACCCAAGGTAACCTGCCTGAATGACTATAGACCTGTAGCCCTCACCTCGATTGTCAGCAAATGCTTCGAGAGGTTGGTCAAGGACTTTATTTGCTCCGTGTTACCTGCCACGCTGGACCCATGGCAATTTGCATATCGTCAAAATAGATCCACGGACGACACAATTGCCATGGCCCTCCACACTGCCCTTTCCCACCTTGAGGGAAAGAACTGTTATGTGCAAATGCTGTTTGTGGACTACAGCTCAGCGTTCAACACAATAGTTCCTGCCAAGCTCGACACCAAGCTTAGAGGTCTAGGCGTGCCCCCATCCACGTGCAGCTGGATACTGGACCTCCTGTCGGACCGCCGCCAGGTGGTGAGGATGGGCAGCACCACCTCAGAGCCACTGACCCTCAACACGGGAGCCCCCCATGGATGCGTGCTGAGCCCTCTCCTCTACTCCCTCTACACCCACGACTGCATGGCTATGTACAGCTCCAACGTCATCATCAAGTTTGCTGACAACACGACAGTGATGGGCCTGATCGCCGGCGACGACGAGACAGCCTACAGGGAGGAGGTCGGATTGCTGGAGCAGTGGTGCCAGGAGAACAGCCTCGCCCTCAACGTCAAGAAGACCAAGGAGCTGATCGTGGACTTCAGGAAGCAGAGGGGAGAGCACAGCCCTATCTCCATCGACGGTGTTGCAGTAGAGAGGGTCAGCAGCTTCAAGTTCCTCGGCGTGCACATCTCCGAGGACCTCACATGGTCCACGCACACCACACACGTGGTGAAAAGGACCCAACAACTCCTGTATTTCCTCAGGCGTCTGAAGAAATTCAGCATGGGCCCCCGCATCCTGAGAACATTCTATAACGGCACCATCGAGAGTGTTCTTACAGGGTGTAATACCGCCCGGTACGGGAACTGCACCGCACTTGAGCGCAGAGCGCTTCAAAGGGTGGTGCGGACGGCCCAATATATCGTTGGAGGTGAGCTCCCCTCCCTCCTGGATATATACAATCAGCGCTGCGTGGCCAAGGCCAAACGCATCATAAAAGACATTGCCCACCCCAGCCACGAACTGTACACACTTTTACTGTCAGGCAGGCGATACCGCAGTATCAAGTGCCGTACAAATAGGCTTAGAGATAGCTTCCACAGTCAGGCCATCAGGCTGCTGAACAAGGGCGTATAGCATACAACAATGTATATTTTATTACATTGATTTATATATACATATTGCCCTTTTCTGTGCCGATATTTAGCATTTTATAAATTGCATTTTTATTTTAATTTTTTACTTTTATCTATTTTTATTCTATTTTTATCTATTTTTTATCTTATTTTTATAACTGCTGTCTGTCGTCGGGTTTTGCACATAAGATTTTCACATCACTGCTTTATACTTGTTTATACCTGTTGCCTTTTTGATGTAAAAAACCTACGTAGAAACAACGTAGCACTACGCTAGATCCACTCTCGCTCCAGCCAGTAGACCTTCTAGCTCCCTATTGAGCTGTAGGGAAATCTGAAATAATACGCCCACTGGCTACAAATCACGATATGATTGGTTGATCAAATTGTCAATCCAAACGTACCCTCTCATTCAGTCTAAGGGCCAAAGCATGCAGGAGTACTTTGGTTGAAGGATATTCTTCCCAGCAACCCAGAAAAATATCTGATTGGTTGATTCATTGTTTTTCCAACACAAAACTACTGAAATGCGTCGTGCATGGACAGAGAAAGACAAACAAATCAACGTAACTGTAATATAACACATAACAACACAGATACCATTCTCAGTTATATATAATAATATAATAACATTTTATCAAATTGTATTACATTTTATTAATACAATTAATTCGAATCCATCTGAGAGTTCCAGGGTCTCTGAATACCTTGAAGGCCATGACGCTTCACCACTGGTGTAATGTAATTCAACTCGATACAGAGTGTTCATATTCCTCTCGGCCACTAGAGGGCGGTAGGTAAACATCACCCTCCTCTATTTAGTACATCCGGACCGTCTGCTTCTCTTCCGTCAACAGTCAACATGGCGTCGGGGAGCAGAGTGGCTCACGACGTGGGGAGCAGAGCGGCTCACGACGCGGGGAGCAGAGTGGCTCACGACGCGGGGAGCAGAGCGGCTCACGACGTGGGGAGCAGGCAGCGGACCGACGACGTCCTCCTGGCGGACGCCTCGGTCTCCTTCGCCTCCCTGCTGCTGTCCCGCAGAGTCCTGGACGGACTGACCGCCGCCGGCTTCCATAGGCCGTCCCCCATCCAGCTGAAGGCCGTCCCGCTGGGGCGCTGTGGCCTCGGTGGGCCTTCATTCAGTCATTAATTCATTCAGTTATTAATTAATTAATTCAGTCATTCATTCATCTTCTCGGTGGTGTTTTAAATCTTAATAAGTTGCTGTGGTGTTTTTAGACCTGATCGTCCAGGCCAAGTCGGGAACAGGGAAGACGTGTGTGTTCAGCACCATCGCTCTGGACTCCCTGGTCCTGGAGAACCACACCACTCAGGTATCAATAACCAATATTAATAATGATACACCTATCTATAATCCATCATGTCTAAATATGACACTACTCGGGTATCAATAACCAATATTAATAATGATACACCTATCTATAATCTATCATGTCTAAATATGACACCACTCAGGTATCAATAACCAATATTAATAATGATACACCTATCTATAATCTATCATGTCTAAATATGACACTACTCAGGTATCAATAACCAATATTAATAATGATACATCTATCTATAATCTATCATGTCTAAATATGACACCACTCAGGTATCAATAACCAATATTAATAATGATACACCTATCTATAATCTATCATGTCTAAATATGACACTACTCAGGTATCAATAACCAATATTAATAATGATACACCTATCTATAATCTATCATGTCTAAATATGACACCACTCTGGTATCCATAACTAATAATAATATTACCCCTCTATCTAGAATCTATCATATCTAAATATGACACCACTCGGGGATCAATACCTATCCATCCATCCATCTTATTATTATTTAATGTTTTGATCCCCTCCAGGTTCTGGTCCTGGCCCCGACCCGGGAGATCGCGGTCCAGATCCACTCTGTGCTGATGGCCATCGGCAGCGCCATGGAGGGCCTCCGCTGCCACGTGTTCATCGGAGGGACGTCCCTCAGCCAGGACAAAGTCAACCTGAAGAAGTGTCACATCGCCGTGGGCTCCCCAGGTGGGCCGACCCCTCTGACCCCTCTGACCCCAACACTAGGATGGGCTGGATGCAGAGGAACCCGTTCCACTGTGTGGACACTAGTGACCAATGAAGAGGATTCAATCCTCCAGGTTTAGATTTGACCACACTGCACTGTACTACACTGTACTACACTGTACTGTACTACACTGTACTGTACTACACTACACTGTACTGTACTACACTGTACTGTACTACACTGCAATACACTGTACTGTACTACACTGTACTGTACTACACTGTACTACACTGTACTGTACCACACTGTACTGCACTGCGCTGTACTGTACTGCATTGTACTACACTGCACTGTACTGTACTGCATTGTACTACACTGTACTGTACTACACTGTACTGTACTCATGATGCTGCTGCAGTACTACCAATTTAAAATGCCTTTTGCACCATTCTCCATATGTATATATCCATCAGTCACTTTATGGTTCTTTATTGTTATAGTAGTGTTATAGTGTTGTGTATATGGTACAGTATTGTATAGTTTAGTATGGTATGGTTGTATAAATTCATACTGCGGAGAAGCAGAAGATGCTGAATTACTAATGTTCTCCCTGTGGTCCTCAGGCCGCATCAAGCAGCTAATAGAGTTGGGGACGTTGTCCACCGCCAGCATCCGCCTGCTGGTCCTCGACGAGGCGGACAAACTGCTGGAGGAGGGAAGCTTCCAGGAGCAGATCAAGTGAGGGGACATCCTGCTCCATCTCCCTCACGTTCCCCCGAGCCAAACGCAGATTAGTACCCGTGAATACCGTCTGGGTATATATGCTCCACCCTGTCTTGTTTCTCCAGTTGGATCTTCTCCTCTCTGCCGGCGACCAAACAGATGCTGGCTCTGTCAGCCACTTACCCAGAATCCCTTGCTCAGCACCTGACCCGCTACATGAGGGAACCCACCTTCGTCCGGCTCAACCCCACAGACCCTTCTCTTAAAGGTAACTCCTCCCCACAGACCCTTCTCTTAAAGGTAACTCCTCCCCACAGACCCTCCTCTTAAAGGTAACTCCTCCCCACAGACCCTCCTCTTAAAGGTAACTCCTCCCCACAGACCCTTCTCTTAAAGGTAACTCCTCCCCACAGACCCTCCTCTTAAAGGTAACTCCTCCCCACAGACCCTCCTCTTAAAGGTAACTCCTCCCCACAGACCTTCTCTTAAAGGTAACTCCTCCCCACAGACCCTCCTCTTAAAGGTAACTCCTCCCCCACAGACCTTCTCTTAAAGGTAACTCCTCCCCACAGACCCTCCTCTTAAAGGTAACTCCTCCCCACAGACCTTCTCTTAAAGGTAACTCCTCCCCACAGACCTCCTCTTAAAGGTAACTCCTCCCCACAGACCCTTCTCTTAAAGGTAACTCCTCCCCACAGACCTCTTAAAGGTAACTCCTCCCCACAGACCCTCCTCTTAAAGGTAACTCCTCCCCACAGACCCTTCTCTTAAAGGTAACTCCTCCCCACAGACCCTTCTCTTAAAGGTAACTCCTCCCCACAGACCCTCCTCTTAAAGGTAACTCCTCCCCACAGACCCTCCTCTTAAAGGTAACTCCTCTCCAGACCCTTCTCTTAAAGGTAACTCCTCCCTCACACCTTCTCTTAAAGGTAACTCCTCCCCACAGACCCTCCTCTTAAAGGTAACTCCTCCCCACAGACCTTCTCTTAATGGTAACTCCTCCCCACAGACCTTCTCTTAATGGTAACTCCTCCCCACAAACCTTCTCTTAAAGGTAACTCCTCCCCCCCACAGACCTCCTCTTAAAGGTAACTCCTCCCCACAGACCCTCCTCTTAAAGGTAACTCCTCCCTCACACCCTTCTCTTAAAACTCCTCCCTCACACCCTTCTCTTAAATGTAACTCCTCCCCACAGACCTCCTCTTAAAGGTAACTCCTCCCCACAGACCCTCCTCTTAAATGTAACTCCTCCCCACAGACCCTCCTCTTAAAGGTAACTCCTCCCCACAGACCCTCCTCTTAAAGGTAACTCCTCCCCACAGACCCTCCTCTTAAAGGTAACTCCTCCCCACAGACCCTCCTCTTAAAGGTAACTCCTCCCCACAGACCCTCCTCTTAAAGGTAACTCCTCCCCACAGACCCTTCTCTTAAAGGTAACTCCTCCCTCACACCCTTCTCTTAAAGGTAACTCCTCCCTCACACCCTTCTCTTAAAGGTAACTCCTCCCTCACACCCTTCTCTTAAAGGTAACTCCTCCCCACAGACCCTCCTCTTAAAGGTAACTCCTCCCCCACAGACCTTCTCTTAAAGGTAACTCCTCCCCCACAGACCTTCTCTTAAAGGTAACTCCTCCCCCACAGACCTTCTCTTAAAGGTAACTCCTCCCCACAGACCCTCCTCTTAAAGGTAACTCCTCCCCCACAGACCTTCTCTTAAAGGTAACTCCTCCCCACAGACCCTCCTCTTAAAGGTAACTCCTCCCCACAGACCCTCCTCTTAAAGGTAACTCCTCCCCACAGACCTCCTCTTAAAGGTAACTCCTCCCCACAGACCCTCCTCTTAAAGGTAACTCCTCCCCACAGACCTCCTCTTAAAGGTAACTCCTCCCCACAGACCTCCTCTTAAATGTAACTCCTCCCCACAGACCCTCCTCTTAAAGGTAACTCCTCCCTCACACCCGTCTCTTAAAGGTAACTCCTCCCCACAGACCTTCTCTTAAAGGTAACTCCTCCCGACAGACCTCCTCTTAAAGGTACCTTTTATGTGTAACAGGGTTTTAAATAGCATCTGTCTGAGTGTGAACAGCTGTGCTCCATATGCATG
Organism: Muraenolepis orangiensis; assembly: GCA_027704905.1. NCBI lineage: Eukaryota > Metazoa > Chordata > Actinopteri > Gadiformes > Muraenolepididae > Muraenolepis > Muraenolepis orangiensis. Next base: position 423,280 of record CM051013.1, on the reverse strand, counting down.
GTTCTTCAACCTTTTTATGTCAAGCATTATTTAGCCTGATTTATGATGATGTCAAACATGTACCTGTTTGGCGCCTCCTGCAGGTCTGAGGCAGTACTACCAGCTGGTCAACTCCCATTCTCACACTCACAAGGTCTTTGAGGAGAAAGTTCTGCATTTGCTGGAGCTCTTCAGTAAAGTTCCGTTCAACCAAGCCCTCGTGTTCTCCAACCTTCACTCAAGGTACAGCGTCTCACTACTGGACCTTTAAAAAAGCTTTCTGCACCAGCCAATCCCTAGATGACCCTCATCTCAGGGGAACTTTATCCACTGTTTTGTCTCCACAGAGCTCAACACCTGGCAGACATCTTGTCCTCTAAAGGCCTCCCTGCCGTCTGCATCTCAGGTCACATCCAGTTATTCCACATCCAGTACTTTGTTAATGAAAGCTGCTCTCTGAACCGGTAGCCTTAAATATATATATATATAAACGGCTTGTTTCAGTCAGTCATGTGATCAAACCGTGTGCTGTGATTGGTGCAGGTGGGCTGAGTCAGGACCAGAGGTTGGAGGCCATGTCCAAGCTGAAACAATACCAGTGTAGAGTTCTGATCTCCACTGACCTGGTGAGAGACCCACTCACACACTCACACACTCACACACTCACAGACTCACTCACAGGCCACTGCAAAATGTCCATATCTATTTTTGTTGCCATATTTGGCAATTCAAATGTGTTAATTTAGTTAAGTTTTTAAATAATTGATCATTTAAATTGCTATTATGTGTGTAATGAGACTGAGGATTGGTACTCAAAGGATTCTGGTTGTGATTCACTCCGTGTTCCCCTTGAAGAACCCGCTTGGGAGAGAGAATGCAAACCATTCTATTCGCTACAAATTATCGGGATTTCCCGTGAATTAGCGGTTAGCCTGCAGGCTACCGGCGGCAGCATGGCCGTCTCTCCACGCTAACCAGGGCTTCACAGATCCACCACACCGTCATGGAATGATGGTGTCTGCCGTCTTTTTCCTTTTAAGAGCAATCAATTGTATTGAGTTGAGTATTGAGATGTTGGTCCTTTCCTCAGACGTCCCGGGGTATTGATGCTGAGAAGGTGAACCTGGTCATCAACCTAGACATCCCTCAGGACTGGGAGACCTACATGCATCGCATCGGCCGGGCCGGGCGCTTCGGTCCGTCTAGCTACGTCCTCCGGGATGATCGGCCATTCTCAAACCATTTGAACAAATGTTCCCCCTCCAAAGATATTTATTCAAGCGTTATTATTATCGTTGTTATTATTATGTTTGACAACACGGATTACAATGAAACATCGATAAACTGTACGACCTTCTGGAAGGTCGACTCTCCTGCCCGTCGTCTCCTTGAGGAGGTCCTAATTATCCTGAGCCTCCTCACAATCAGTGTCTCCTCGTCATCAGGAACTCAGGGGCTGGCGGTCACCTACTGTTGCCATGGCGAGGAGGAGAACAAGATGATGGCGATGGCCCAGCGCTGCCGCCTGAAGCTGAACCCGCTGCCGTGTGAGTGGGGGTCAGATGGGGTTTATGATTGATTTAAAGCTTCTCACCGGGAGCCTCGGCCCGGTGACCTAGGCCTCCCGGTGACCTAGGCCTCCCGGGACTGGTTTGTAAAGTTGTCTTGTCTTCAGCCCCGATAGACGCCGGGCTGATGGAGGAGTCCTGTGACTGGGGAGTCAGCCTGGAGGCTTCCGCCCCCGGGACCCGGGACCAGCTCTTCCCCAAGCAAGAGAAGAAGAAGAACAAGAACAGGAAACCGGTCAAAGCCGAGGTTCCTGATGCCTCCTTCTCCTCCAGTGACCAGGAAGCTTCATCCACATCTTTGGCTCCGCCCAGGGATGGCGGTTCAAGCGGGCGGAGGACCAAGAAGAGCCGTGCTCCGCTCGAGCCCAGAAGAAAGGAGGAGGACGAGGAGGACGAGGCGGAGGACAGCCGTCCTAAAGTGGCCCCTCCCCCCCGAGCTCCCACCCGGAAGGAGCTCCAGGAGGCCCTCCCCAAGATCCCGCCCCTCAACTCCTTCAAGACGGCGCCCTCTGACCTCGTGACCCTGGAGGAGGCGCAGCTAGACTTCCGTGTCTTCATCACGGAGGGCCCGGGGAGGTCGGTGGAGGTCATCCGACAGTTCAAAGGTCAGAGCGAGGACGGCGGTCAGAGCATTCGAACAGAGTCCCACATGCTCCACGACCCCGGGGACACGGTGCTCACACGCACCCTGCAGAGCGCCACGCCGGCCCTCAAGATGGAGGTGGACCCTCCCCCTCGGAGGTCGGCCTCCGGCTCTTCAAACTCCTCCGATGAGGGGGAAGCGAAGGCTCCGGGAGGCTTCCACCCGACCCGGAGGGAAGTAGAACCGGGTCCCCCGAGAACCCAGGCTGTCCCACCGCTGTCCGCCCGCCATCTTGAAGGGCCCGACCCTGAGGGTCCCCGGGGCCGGAAGGAGGAGGTCAGACGACCGGCGAATCCCTCCAGAGGAGACGGAAGAACGGAGGGGAGGAAGGACCAGGAGACGGAAGAGAGGAGGAGGAGGAGGAGGAGGAAGGAGGAGGAGGACGACAACAAAGTGAAGGAGATGAGAGAGGAAGACAGTGAGGAGGAGGCGGAGGCACATGAGTGGTCCAACATAGCCGACTGGAGGGCCTACTACCGGTCCTGGGAGCAGTACTACGAGTCCATGGCAGGCCGTCCTCATCCTGGTTACCACGGTTACTATCGCCAGGCCCACAGCTGGATGGCGTCCTATCGGATGAACGCCGTCTACATCAACGAGCTGCTGAGGAACGGATATGGAAACTGATCAATACTCACCAATACTCACACTGAACCACGTTGGATTTGGGTGTGGAATATTGACAAGTGTACAAAGATGTAATGAAATGTGACTCCTTGGTGATTGATGTTATCATTGATTAATAACTTACTGGTCAAGCTCAGTATGTCACTTTGTCTTGTATTGACTTTTCTAATAAAGAAACTTACTGTAAACATGGCTGATTCTCAATCTCTTTATTAAAGTCCTTCCTCTGAGTGGAAAGAGCGTCACTTTCACTGCGTCATCCTTCAGGACATTTGTCGTGCAAGGTCGACTTGAAAGAACACTCAACACGTCTAATCAACCCTCACCCAGTCAGCAGCGACCCCCCCCCCCACCCTGGCCCTTGAGCGCGTCCACTTCAACCCTGGGAGCGGATCTCCACCGGGCGGATCACTGCGTGTTCCTGGTTTGAGGCGGTTGGACGGGACTGGCCAACCGGAGACTCGGAGCTGTGTTTCTTCATCTTGTTTTCCTACTCCGGATGAGTGGACCAACTTGTCCCTGGCCCGGACACTCCTCCGGTAATGTAGGCTTCAAATAGTCCCCAGAAAGTGACGGTTATGGATCCGCGCAGCTGCTGGAACGAGACTGCTCCGCGGAGGGAGGCGCAGGTGAGCGCCCTGTTCCTGGTCTTCAACTGCGTGGTCCTCTCCCTCTCCCTGGTGTTGGGGCTGCTCGCCAACCTGCTGGTGTGCTGGGTGGTGTTCCGCAACAAGAACCTCCGGACGTCCAACAACGCGCTGCTCATCAGCTTAGCGGCCAGCGACCTGCTCAAGTGCTCCGTGGACACCCCGCTGCTCCTCGGCTCCTTCCTCCTGGGCTCCGGGGGGGAGCACCTCGGGGTCTCCGGGTCTCTGTGCGCCCTGCAACAGTTCTCGTACGCGCTGTGCGGCTGCGTCCAGCTGCTCACCCTGGTGGGCATCAGCGTGGAGCGCTTCCACGCCATCGCCTTCCCCTTCCAGACGGAGCGCAGGAGGACCCGGATCCGCGTGTGGATCCCTTCCGTCTGGGTGTGCGGGCTCCTCCTGGCCGTGGTCTCGCCGACTCTCTCCAAACGAGCCCTCTATTACCTGCTCTGTCGCCGGTCTCCCCGGGAGCAGCCCCCATACACGGACCCGCTCGGGGCCTATGTGTTGGTCCCCGTGTGGGGCTTCTCCTTAACCCTGATCGTAATTTATTACGCGCGGATATTCAAAGTAGTCCGGCGACACAGGAAGCGAGTGTTCGACAACGGGGTGGAGCTGAGGCCGACGGCCCGCCATGTGTGGAGGTGGTTCAGATGCGCGGCTTCAGACCCGGGGACGGCGCCTCCTCCCGCTGCTCCGACCGGCCCTCGGCGCACCGGCCTCCCGCTGCTCCCGGCTGTCATGTGTCGGCCACCGGGCCGCCTGATCACCGTGGCCGAGGCCGGGCCGGCCCTCCAGGGGGGGAAGCCCCTCAGGAGACCGCCCCCGGAGATCGCCGGGGCCGTGTGTCTCCTGACGCCCCTGGCCAGGGAGCGAGGGAAGAAGCGCATGGAGGGGAAGGTGGCGAAGCGCTTCGGGTACATGATCCTGGTGAGCACCCTGTTCTGGGTGCCCCTGGTGCTCACCCTGCTCATCACCATCCTCTGGGGGCAGAGTATCCACTGGGTGAGCACCGCCCTGCTACTTGATTCAGAAGAAAGATGTTCTATTCTATCTATTTTACAAATACACTTCAGATGTGTGAATGATACTGAGTGGTTTGTTTAATTCCCTGCAGCTGGTGGTACAGCTGGAGACCTCGGCCGTGGTCCTGACCTGCGTGCCGGCGGCCGTGGACCCGCTCATCTACACCATGGTGACGCGGCAGTTCCGCTCCGAGCTCCGCAAGATCCTCTCCTCCCTCGCAGCCTGCCCCCGGAGGGGTGTGGCCTGAGGGGCGACCGTTTACTGCTGTTATGATGATGACACACACACACACACACACACACACACACACACACACACACACACACACACACACACACACACACACTTGTTGGAAAGCAGAGCCCACAGTAGATGTATTTATGGCAGATATAATAGATGTTTTATCAGGCGTTTCACAGTCGGGACACAAGACAAGGTCATAAATAATATCACACACCTGACACAATCCCACAGCAGACAACCACAACAACGACAGGTGGTGGAGGAAAAGAAAAGAGGAAATAAAGAACCGAACATGAGCCACAAGAACCGGGACCCGAGGGACGGCTTTACCGCCTGCGGGGATCTGAAGTGGTGGTTCTGTTCTAGTATTAAAGGTGAACCTGTTCTCTTGATGTCTGAAGATGTTCACTGGTGATCATTTGCCTAAATAAATGGTTTTTATTGCTTCCATTGAGTCTAAGTTGTGTTGAAACACTTTCTAAATTCTGACTTATTTACCAACAACATAGTTTTTTTGGCTTTTTTTCACCTGGTGGGCGATCCAGAGAATCAACTAACCCCAAACCTAACTAACCCTTAACATATCCCTTAAAGAATCAACTAACCCCAAACCTAACTAACCCTTAACATATCCCTTAAAGAATCAACTAACCCCAAACCTAACTAACCCTTAACATATCCCTTAATGAATCAACTAACCCCAAACCTAACTAACCCTTAACATATCCCTTAACGAATCAACTAACCCCAAACCTAACTAACCCTTAACATATCCCTTAACGAATCAACTAACCCCAAACCTAACTAACCCTTAACATATCCCTTAAAGAATCAACTAACCCCAAACCTAACTAACCCTTAACATATCCCTTAAAGAATCAACTAACCCCAAACCTAACTAACCCTTAACATATCCCTTAAAGAATCAACTAACCCCAAACCTAACTAACCCTTAACATGTGTCTCCCTGCTCGGAGAGTTAGTCAGTCATTTAGTTCTAACAGAGAGTTAGTCAGTCATTTAGTTCTAACAGAGTGTTAGTCAGTCATT
>CM051013.1:400000-412500 GCA_027704905.1 Muraenolepis orangiensis | reverse complement strand
TTCATTACATTACAGTTCATTACAGTTCATTACAGTTCATTACATTACAGTTCATTACAGTTCATTACATTACAGTTCATTACAGTTCATTACAGTTCATTACATTACAGTTCATTACAGTTCATTACAGTTCATTACATTACAGTTCATTACAGTTCATTACAGTTCATTACATTACAGTTCATTACAGTTCATTACAGTTCATTACATTACAGTTCATTACAGTTCATTACATTACAGTTCATTACAGTTAATTACAGTTCATTACATTACAGTTCATTACAGTTCATTACAGTTCATTACATTACAGTTCATTACAGTTCATTACAGTTCATTACAGTTCATTACATTACATTACGTTACAGTTCATTACATTACAGTTCATTACATTACAGTTCATTACATTACAGTTCATTACATTACAGTTCATTACAGTTCATTACATTACAGTTCATTACAGTTCATTACATTACAGTTCATTACATTACAGTTCATTACAGTTCATTACATTACAGTTCATTACAGTTCATTACATTACAGTTCATTACATTACATTACAGTTCATTACATTACAGTTCATTACAGTTCATTACATTACAGTTCATTACATTACAGTTCATTACAGTTCATTACAGTTCATTACAGTTCATTACATTACAGTTCATTACATTACAGTTCATTACAGTTCATTACATTACAGTTCATTACAGTTCATTACATTACAGTTCATTACAGTTCATTACAGTTCATTACATTACAGTTCATTACAGTTCATTACAGTTCATTACAGTTCATTATATTCCTCTGGTCTCACCTGGTGGCCAGGGGCTGGATATGGATGGTGCTGAGCTCCTGCAGGGCGGGGGGGTGGGGGTGTTGATTGGGGTGGGGGTGTTGATTGGGGAGGGGGTGGGGGTGCCCCAGGGCGTGCGTGAGGCCCCCCGTGGGGAGAGGTGGAGTGCCCCCCCCCTTCTTGCAGCACTGGGTGCAGCAGGTGCCAGAAACGCCCTCCTGGCTGGAGAGGGAGGGACTTCCAGACAGGGAGTCCTGGAGCCCCGCCTCCAGGTAGCTCTGCTGGTAGCACTGCTCGTTCAAAAACTCATGGTTCTGCATGGAGGGAGAGAGAGGGAGGGAGGGAGGGAGAGAGAGAGAGGGAGAGGGAGGGAGAGAGAGAGAGAGAGAGGGAGGGAGAGAGAGGGAGAGGGAGGGAGAGAGAGAGAGGGAGGGGGGAGGGAGGGAGGGAGGGAGGGAGGGAGGGAGGGAGGGAGAGGGAGACAGACAGACAGACAAACAGACAGTCAGACAGGCAGATAGACACACACACACGTACACTACATATACATACTCAAACCCTTTATATGCTTGTCTTTGGGTATTGATTTAGGTCCACAAGCAGGATGCATGTGTGTGTGTCTCTTGAACTGAATACATTCAGAATCCCTACGTTGTCGCGGAGGAACCGCATGGCGATCACAACTGCTGCGATTATTTGAGACCAACAATCCCAGGTGGATGTTGTGTCACGCCACTCTCCTCCCCTCAGGCCTATGGCTGTAGGGCGAAGCACAGCTGGGGTTCTGCGTGCTCTATTAGCGGGCTGGGGACTCGCTACGCTCTGCTTCGGCAGCGCTGTGTGCCAGTCCCCTGGACCCGTACCCTTCCCTTCAGTCGGATGGCTGTCGGGTAAAGGCTGGGCAATCTGCGCCGCCGTGGATCGGTCCCAAACGCCGACCTACAAGTGGCACCCTGATACATTCGCTGTAGAATTCACAGCTGATGCTGTGGAGTCTCCTTGCCCCTCCCTCCCTATTGAGAGGGTCCAGGGGCCAGGGAGTACCGCGCTTTAATGAACAGCGCTCCCCGCTGTCTGCTCGCCCTCTCTCGAATTGCGCTCCTCTGCTCTTCATCGAGCAGCAGTCGAGCTTTGGCTGTGGGCTCATCAGAACCTATTCATTCTGAGAGCCCTGCATATCGCGGGCGCTCAGAATCTTGGGGCGGACCTCATGTGGCGGTTACATCCCGACATTGTCAGACTGCTACTTGGCAACGCCCTTTTTCTATTAAGAAATTCAGGCATGAGTCGAAACAAACATTGCGGTGACACGCTCCTGCAGATTCCTCCTCTACAACTTCAGGAGGATTGGGGATGAGCGCGGCGCTGGAGGAGAGCAGACGTGTCTCCTGCAGTTTATTTTGTTTACTTAGTTTAATTGTACTTTTACTTGTCTTTTTTTCTCACTTTTCTTTATATTTAAGTAACTTATAGGACTATAGCTAGTCACCATGTGTGTTATCACATATGATCGCCAAAGACTCTTGGAATTACGGAACAATACAATCACAGACAACGCAACAAAGCACTGGGACTTACCTGCGGAGATCCGGCGGGACAACGGAGAGCGGGGGGAGGGGAGCCACCAAGCCCCGGGGGGCAACAACAAACGCCACCGCAGGAGAGGGTCCTGTGGCGGCCTACTGGTTAGGACACGCCGGAGGCGATGGAAACCAGCCCTATTCTCCTCGCCAACGTCTAGTCTCTCGCAAACAAGTCAGTCGAACTGAACTGGGAGAAGAAGACGACAGCCTCCACGTGGCCTCCTCCGCAAGTAACAAGAAATGGTGCAAGACCAACTTGTGAAACTAATGTCGCCAACCAAACGTCGAGCTGGCAGGCTTAGGATCGGCGGACGGACAGTCATCCCGACCGTCGAAAACCGAGGCCTGTCAGTGCTTCAACTCAATGTCGAGGGCCTAACAACCGCCAAACTCCAAGTCCTGCGTCACCTGGCTGATTCCAATGGGGCAGCGGTTCTGCTCCTGCAGGAGACACACTGCACATCAGACACATCCTCAAGATCCCTGGGTTCCATCTCGCTGGGTCCATCTACAGCAAGCAACACGGTGTGGCAACGTTCGTCCGGACTGAAATAAACTGGTCAGCCAGTAGCCAATCCCCACCAGGCTCTAACATCGAGTGGCTGGTTACTAAAATCCAGGAAACATCAGTCGTCAACGTATACAAGCCCCCACCATCAGAGCTGTCCACGACGTCACTCCCATCAATAACTGCACCCGCCATCTATGCAGGTGACTTCAACTGTCAGCACACAGACTGGGGTTACAACCACACAACACCTAATGGAGTGGCGCTGAGTGAATGGGCCTCCAACACTGATGCTCTGCTGCTGTATGACCCCAAGGAGCCTCCAACCTTCTTCTCTGCACGCTGGAATACCTCCACCAACCCGGACCTGGCCTTCGCCATCTGCCACAGTAACGACCCGATACCAGAGAGACGCGTCCTGGACAGGTTTCCCCGCTCACACCACCGACCATCCATCATTAAAGTCCCATCACTGGTGGAACCGGTACCAGGGAAACCCGTCAAGCGATGGAACTTCCGAAAGGCCAACTGGGAGTCGTATGCTGAGGAGACTGAAAGAAGGTCAGCTGGCCTACCAGACCCAGACACAGCCGACCTGGATGCGGCCTATGCAGCCTACTGCCAGGTCCTCCTGGGTGCGGCAAAGAAGACCATCCCACGTGGCTATAACAGGAATTACATCCCAGGTTGGGACGAGGAATGCAGCCGCCTTCTGTGTGACCACCAGAGGGCTAGCTCCAGAGAAGAGGTGGATGTGACTGCAGCAGCACTGCTCCAGAAGCTGGATATCACCCGCAGGGCCAGATGGACAGAAGTCGTCGAATCAATCGACTTCACCCATTCTAGTCGCAAGGCGTGGCAGACCATCAACCAGCTCACAGGCAGAAATACAACACCCCACAGCTTCCCAGTCACAGCAAATGCCATCGCATCCCAGCTCCTGAAGAATGGCCGCTTCCCGGATGCTGACAAAGACTTTGCCCGACTGACATCGCGTGAGGTGTCTTGCATCTCAGGAGCGGCCAGTGTCGATTCCAACCTCTTGGGAGAATTCACAGCAGAGGAACTCAGTGAGGCCATGAGCAAGCTCAAGCCAGGCAAATCCCCTGGCCGTGACAACATCCACCCGGAGTTCGTCATCCACCAGAGCACAACAACATCTGGCTGGCTCTGTGCTTTCTATACATCATGCTACCAGAGATTAAAGCTCCCAAAGACTTGGCACGGTGCCTCTGTCATAGCTCTGCCGAAGCCAAATAAACCTGCAGAAGACCCCAAGTCATACAGACCAATCTCGTTGCTCTGTGTCCCATTTAAGTTCTTGGAGAGGATGATCCATAGCCGCATCGAGCCAGTCGTGGACTCACAGCTCCCACGGGAACAAGCTGGTTTCCGTCGCAGACCAGGTAACACTACTCTGTCAGGACATCGAGGACAGCTTCCAGAACAATGAGGAAGCTGGGGTAGTGTACCTGGATCTGACTGCTGCATATGACACCGTGTGGCACCGGGGACTCCACCTGAAGCTGCTGAGGACAATACCGGACCGCCACATGGTGAAGTTCATCATGGAGACACTTTCCAACCGCAGCTTCATCCTCCAGACCAGCAGTGGCCAGTGCAGTAGGCTCAGAAGACTGAAGAACGGGGTACCGCAGGGGTCTGTTCTCTCGCCGATGCTGTTCAATGTTTACATCCATGACCTACCTGATACAGCATCCAGAAAGTATGGCTACGCAGACGATCTTGCCATCATGCTGAGCCGACCAACGTGGAAGGCGATGGAAGAGGGGCTTAACGAAGACATGGGCACACTGGCAGCATACCTTCGAAGGTGGCGTCTACAGCTCAGCGTCGGAAAATCAGTCGCAGCGGCATACCACCTTAGCACCAGAGAAGCCAGGAGGGAACTTGAGGTGCGCGTCGACAACAAATGTCTGGAGGTCCAGCAAGCCCCGAAGTATCTTGGAGTGCGTCTGGATCGGACATTATCCTTCAAACAACACCTGGAAGAAGTCAAGGCCAAGGTGACATCCAGGGTCGTGCTGATCCGCCGCCTCGCTGGAACAACCTGGGGAGCCTCCGCTAAGACGCTGCGAATATCCACCCAAGCCCTGGTCTTCTCTGCAGCGGAATACTGCGCCCCAGTCTGGAGCAGAAGCCCTCATGCGAGAAAGGTCGACGTGGCTATCAATACCTCCCTCCGAATAATAACTGGATGCTTAAAGCCTACCCCTGTGTCCCTCTTGCCAGTCCTCGCGGGAATAGCACCGGCCGGCCTCCGACGGGAGGCTGCCACCCTCGCCCTGGCCAGGAAGGCACAAAAGTATGACTGGCACATCCTGCACAACACCACAATAACTCCAGCACCTCCAAGCAGACTCAAGTCCCGCCACCCCTACAACAGGGGTCTAGTCATCTCCCGGCTGGACTACTGCAACTCCCTCCTTGCTGGCGCCCTGGCGTCTGCCATCAGGCCCCTGGAGCTCATTCAGAAAGCTGCAGCTCGCCTGGTGTTCAACCGACCCAAGTTCTCCCACACATCTACCCTCCTTCGGTCTCTACACTGGCTGCCTGTTGCTGCTCCTCCCAGTTAGAGACCTTGGTGCTAGCCTACAAGGCAGTAAAAGGAACTGCTCCAGCCTACCTCCAGGCAATGGTTAAGGCCTACATCCCAACCCATCCACTTCGCTCAGCTTCTTCGGGCCGTCTTGCCCCCTTCGGGCCGATCTACGCGGTCACGGCTCTTCTCTGTCCTGGCCCCAAAGTGGTGGAATGAACTCCCCACGGAGGTCACGACTGCAGAGTAACTGGCCATCTTCACCGCAGGCTGAAAACTCACCTCTTCAGGAAACACCCGGATCCTTCCTCCTAGCACATCCTCTTATCACTTTTTACTAGCGTATTACTAAGTAGATTGTTAGTTAGATATTATTCTATTGTTTGCCAACTTATTGTACTTTTACCTTATTGTACTTTTACCTGAACTTATTGTACTTCTACCTGAGCAATGGTTCAGTTCTTGGAGACTTGTTAGAAATTAAATGCACTTTTGACTTCTGGTGACGAGTTGTTCTCTTACCTTCCTTTGTTGAAACACACTATTGTAAGTCGCTTTGGATAAAAGAGTCTGCTTAGTGACTGTAATGTAATGCAATGTAATTTTCATTATCGTTATTATCATTATTATTATTATTATGATTATGATTATGATTATTATTATGATTGTTACTTTATTATTATTATTAATATTAATAAGAATATTATTGATATTTTTTATTATTATTATCGTTATTATTATGATTATGATTATTATTAATTATAATACTATTATTATTATTATGATTATTATGATTATGATTATGATTATTATGATATAATTATACTATTAATGTTAATATTATGATTATGATTGTTATTAGTATTGATATTATTGTTATTGTTGTTATGATTATGATTTTGGGTATAATTTTTATAATTATTATTATTAATACTATTGTTATTGTAGTTATTATAATTGTTATTATTAATAATAATAGTGTTATTATTTTTATTATTATTATTATTATTGTTATTATTATTAATAATATTGTTTTTATTGTTATTATTGTTATTATTATTATTATTATTAATAATAATATTGTTTTTATTATTATTATTGTTATTATTATTGTTATTATGATTATTGTTATTATTATGTTATGATGTATATATGGTCTGGGCAGAATACCACAGCTCCACACAAGTGACAAGTGTGTGTGTGTGTGTGTGTGTGTGTGTGTGTGTGTGTGTGTGTGCTCACGGTGGTCTTCTCCAAGCAGTGCAGCAGGTGGTTTTGTTGACGCTCTAATAGAGAGGACGACTTGTTGAGCTGCACCTCTTCAATGGAGCTCTATACACACACACACACATACACACGCACACACACGCACACACACTCACACACACACAAACACACACACACACACACACACACACAAGGAGTGAGAGGTTAAGTGAAATCATACACTGTCAGAATGGTGTGTGTGTGTGTTAGGTGTGTGTGTGTGTGTGTGTGTGAGTGAGAGAGGTGTGTGCGTGTGTTGGTGTGTGTGTGTGTTTGTGTGTATGTGTGTGCGTGTGAGTGTGTGATGGCCGTTGAACTGATTACCTGATCTGAGAGGTTCATCTTGTAAGGCATTTGCTTCAGGGGAGGAGAGAGGGAGGAGAGAGAGGAGAGAGGGAGGAGAGAGAGGAGAGAGAGGAGGGGAGAGAGGAGAGAGAGGAGGGGAGAGAGGAGAGAGGGAGGAGAGAGAGGGAGGAGAGAGGGAGGAGAGAGAGGAGAGAGAGGAGGGGAGAGAGGAGAGAGAGGAGGGGAGAGAGGAGAGAGGGAGGAGAGAGAGGGAGGAGAGAGGGAGGAGAGAGAGGAGAGAGGGAGGAGAGAGAGGAGAGAGAGGAGGGGAGAGAGGAGAGAGGGAGGAGAGAGGAGGGGAGAGAGGAGAGAGAGGAGGGGAGAGAGGAGAGAGGGAGGAGAGAGAGGGAGGAGAGAGGGAGGAGAGAGAGGAGAGAGGGAGGAGAGAGGAGGGGAGAGAGGAGAGAGAGGAGGGGAGAGAGGAGAGAGGGAGGAGAGAGAGGGAGGAGAGAGGGAGGAGAGAGAGGAGAGAGGGAGGAGAGAGAGGAGAGAGAGGAGGGGAGAGAGGAGAGAGGGAGGAGAGAGGAGGGGAGAGAGGAGAGAGAGGAGGGGAGAGAGGAGAGAGGGAGGAGAGAGAGGGAGGAGAGAGGGAGGAGAGAGAGGAGAGAGGGAGGAGAGAGAGGAGAGAGGGAGGAGAGAGAGGAGAGAGAGGAGGGGAGAGAGGAGAGAGGGAGGAGAGAGAGGAGAGAGAGGAGGGGGAGAGAGGAGAGAGGGAGGAGAGAGGAGGGTAGAGAGGAGAGAGAGGAGGGGAGAGAGGAGAGAGGAGAGAGGAGGGGAGAGAGGAGGGGAGAGAGGAGAGAGGGAGGAGAGAGAGGAGAGAGAGGAGGGGAGAGAGGAGAGAGGGAGGAGAGAGGAGGGGAGAGAGGAGAGAGAGGAGGGGAGAGAGGAGAGAGGGAGGAGAGAGAGGAGGGGAGAGAGGAGGGGGAGAGAGGAGAGAGGGAGGAGAGAGGAGGGGAGAGAGGAGAGAGGGAGGAGAGAGGGAGGAGAGAGAGGAGAGAGGGAGGAGAGAGGAGGGGAGAGAGGAGAGAGGGAGGAGAGAGAGGAGAGGGAGGAGAGAGGGAGGAGAGAGGGAGGAGAGAGAGGAGGGGAGAGAGGAGAGAGGGGAGAGAGGAGGAGAGAGAGGAGGGGAGAGAGGAGAGAGGGAGGAGAGAGAGGGGAGAGAGGAGGGGAGAGAGGAGAGAGGGAGGAGAGAGAGGAGAGGGAGGAGAGAGGGAGGAGAGAGGGAGGAGAGAGAGGAGGGGAGAGAGGAGAGAGGGGAGAGAGGAGGAGAGAGAGGAGGGGAGAGAGGAGAGAGGGAGGAGAGAGAGGGGAGAGAGGAGGGGAGAGAGGAGGGGAGAGAGGAGGGGAGAGAGGAGGGGGAGAGAGACAGGAGGTTTACTGCTTCTTGTTGACATTCAGCTGCAGGTCCTTGTTTCCGATGTTCACTGGTACTTGTACTGGTACTGGTACTGGTACTGGTACTGGTACTGGTACTGCTACTGGTACTGGTACTGGTACTGGTACTGGTACTGGTACTGGTACTGGTCTGTGACCAGCCAGCAGGACCACCACACTGTGAACACTTCAACACCCTGTTTCATTCAGGGAGCCCACCGTCTCTCTCTCTCTGGACACACACATGACTTCACCAACTGGTCCCTTCCTCCCCCTGTCTGTCTGTCTGTGTGTATATATATATGTGTGTGTGTGTGTGTGTGTGTGTGTGTGTGTGTGTGTGTGTGTGTGTGTATGTATGTATGTGTGTTTATATGTGTGTGTGTGTGTGTGTGTGTGTTAGTATGTATGTATATTTATACATGTGTGTGTGTGGGTGTGTGCTATATGTGTGTGTGATGGAGGCGTGTGGCTCTATTTATGGGGCTGTGGTGTTCCTGGGTACCAGAGTGTTTCTTGGATGCTGAGGTGAGTCAGAGAGCTGGGTGGGAGGATGCTGGTGACCCTGGCACCAAGCACAACAAACAGGCAGCCAGGAGACCATATGTTCAGTGTGTGTGTGTCTCCGTTAAGCACAACAAACAGGCAGCCAGGAGACCATATGTTCAGACCTGTGTGTGTGTCTCCATCAAGCACAACAAACAGGCAGCCAGGAGACCATATGTTCAGACCTGTGTGTGTGTCTCCATCAAGCACAACAAACAGGCAGCCAGGAGACCATATGTTCAGACCTGTGTGTGTCTCCATTAAGCACAACAAACAGGCAGCCAGGAGACCATATGTTCAGACCTGTGTGTGTCTCCATTAAGCACAACAAACAGGCAGCCAGGAGACCATATGTTCAGACCGAGCAAAAAATGTATTTCGCCCTCCCAGGAGAGCTAAATACATTTTTTGCTCGGTTCGACGTAAACGGCAGCCCGCCGAAGCCAGCACCGACTGAGGAGACCAGCCAGCTGCGCATCTCGGAGGCGGATGTGCGCCGCACCTTCAAGCGGTTGAACATCCGTAAGGCGGCAGGCCCCGACGACATCCCGGGCCGCGTCCTCAGAGCATGCGCAGACCAGTTGGCAGGAGTCTTTGCAGACATCTTCAACCTCTCCCTGTCCCAGGCTGTTGTCCCTGCGGTCTTCACGATGTCCACCATCGTGCCTGTCCCTAAACAACCCAAGGTAACATGCCTGAATGACTATAGACCTGTAGCCCTCACCTCGATCGTTAGCAAATGCTTCGAGAGGTTGGTCAAGGACTATATTTGCTCCGTGTTACCTACCACGCTGGACCCATGGCAATTTGCATATCGTCAAAATAGATGCAATTGCCATGGCCCTCCACACTGCCCTTTCCCACCTGGAGGGTAAGAACTGTTATGTGCGAATGCTGTTTGTGGACTACAGCTCAGCATTCAACACAATAGTTCCTGCCAAGCTCGACACCAAGCTGAGAGGTCTAGGCGTACCCCCATCCACGTGCAGCTGGATACTGGACCTCCTGTCGGACCGCCGCCAAGTGGTGAGGATGGGCAGCACCACATCAGAGCCACTGACCCTCAACACGGGAGCCCCCCAGGGATGCATGCTGAGCCCTCTCCTCTACTCCCTCTACACCCACGACTGCATGGCTATGCACAGCTCCAACGTCATCGTCAAGTTTGCTGACGACACGACAGTGATTGGCCTGATCGCCGGCGACGACGAGACAGCCTACAGGGAGGAGGTCGGATCGCTGGAGCAGTGGTGCCAGGAGAACAGCCTCGCCCTCAACGCCAAGAAGACCAAGGAGCTGATCGTGGACTTCAGGAGGCAGAGGGGAGAGCACAGCCCTATCTCCATCGACGGCGTTGCAGTAGAGAGGGTCAGCAGTTCCTCGGCGTGCACATCTCCGAGGACCTCACATGGTCCACGCACACCACACACGTGGTGAAAAGGGCCCAACAACGCCTGTATTTTCTCAGGCGTCTGAAGAAATTCAGCATGGGCCCCCGCATCCTGAGAACATTCTACAACGGCACCATCGAGAGTGTTCTTACAGGGTGTATCACCGCCTGGTACGGGAACTGCACTGCACTCGAGCGCAGAGCGCTTCAAAGGGTGGTGCGGACGGCCCAGTATATCGTTGGAGGTGAGCTCCCCTCCCTCCTGGATATATACAACCAGCGGTGCGTGGCCAAGGCCAAACGCATCATAAAGACATTGCCCACCCCAGCCACGAACTGTACTCACTATTACCGTCAGGCAGGCGATACCTCAGTATCAAGTGCCGTACAAATAGGCTCAGAGATAGCTTCCACAGTCAGGCCATCAGGCTGCTGAACAAGGGCGTATAACATATATGTATATTTTATTACATTGATTTATATATACATATTGCTCTTTTCTGTGCTGATTTTTGCATTTTATAAATTGCATTTTTATTTTTTATTTCAAATTTTTAACTTTATTCTATTTTTTATCTATTTTTATCTATTTTTATTTTTATCTTATTTTATAACTGCTGTCTGTCGTCGGGTTTTGCACACAAGATTTTCACATCACTGCTTTATACTTGTGTAAACTGTGAAGTGACAATAAACTTGACTTGACTTGACTTGACTTGACCTGTGTGTGTCTCCATTAAGCACAACAAACAGGCAGCCAGGAGACCATATGTTCAGACCTGTGTGTGTCTCCATTAAGCACAACAAACAGGCAGCCAGGAGACCATATGTTCAGACCTGTGTGTGTGTCTCCATTAAGCACAACAAACAGGCAGCCAGGAGACCATATGTTCAGACCTGTGTGTGTGTCTCCATTGCATAACCATAAAGGGTGCGTGTGCGTGCGTGTGCGTGCGTGCGCGTGCGTGCGTGTGCGTGCGTGTGCGTCACTAGTGTGTGTGTCTTAACTAGGTGTGTGTGTTCACTAGTGTGTGTGTGTTAACTAGGTGTGTGTTAACTAGGTGTGTGTGTGTGTTAACTAGGTGTGTGTGTTAACTAGGTGTGTGTGTTAACTAGCTGTGTGTGTTAACTAGGTGTGTGTGTTAACTAGGTGTGTGTGTTAACTAGGTGTGTGTTAAATAGGTGTGTGTGTTAACTAGGTGTGTGTTAACTAGGTGTGTGTGTGTGTTAACTAGGTGTGTGTGTTAACTAGGTGTGTGTTAACTAGGTGTGTGTGTGTGTTAACTAGGTGTGTGTTAACTAGGTGTGTGTGTTAACTAGGTGTGTGTTAACTAGGTGTGTGTGTGTTAATTAGGTGTGTGTGTGTGTTAACTAGGTGTGTGTTAACTAGGTGTGTGTTCACTAGGTGTGTGTTAACTAGGTGTGTGTTAACTAGGTGTGTGTGTGTGTTAACTAGGTGTGTGTGTTCACTAGGTGTGTGTTAACTATATATATATATATATATATATATATATATATATATATAATGTTGTTAACATAGATATTTCTATAATGGCGTTAATATGGCCATCTGCCTGGGGGGCAGGTTATCTGCCTGGGGGGCAGGACGGTGCAGTGACCACAGGGGGTTTGAGGAACCGGGTTCCCCTGGAGCGTCCCTGAGTCCACCGCTCAGGACCACCTGTAAGTCTCACTCTGGAACAAACTCCCCACGGAGGTCACGACTGCAGAGTCACTCCCCATCTTCCGCCGCAGGCTGAAAACCCATCTCTTCAGGACACACTACCCGGGTCCTTCCTTGTAGCGCTAATTCAATTAAGTCAGTCAAAAGTAGATTACATATTATAGATAGGTATACATTGTTCTAGATATTGTTGCATATTGTTTGCCAACTTTCTACCTGAGCACTGGTTCAGTTCTTGGAGACTTTCTTGGAGAGTTAGAAATTAAATGCACTTTTGACTTCTGGTGACAAGTTGTTCTCTTACCTTCCTTTGTTAAACACACTACTGTAAGACGCTTTGGATAAAAGAGTCTGCTTAGTGACTGGAATGTAATGTAATGTGTGTGAGTGAGTGTAAGTGTTTGTGTGTGTGTGTGTGAGTGAGTGAGTGAGTGAGTGAGTGAGTGAGTGA
>CM051013.1:392500-395000 GCA_027704905.1 Muraenolepis orangiensis | reverse complement strand
GTGGCTGATCTGAGGGGACTAGCCAGCCTCTGTCAATTCGGGGTGCTGGAAGATGAACTGATACGGGATCAACTGGCTGAGCACACTAATAGTCCGAAGCTCAGAGAAAAGTTGCTAATGATGACATACAAGCTAACTTTAGCAAGAGCAGCCGCTCCGAACACTCACCGCCAACGCCGAGGATCTGTACGGGTATGGACACTCTAAAATAGGAATGGCGGGCACGATCACCTTTGCTGTGCGTTACGGGACCAAGGCTCTCCCTGCATTCACCTTTCAAGTGTCTCGCCAGGGGGCCAACCTCATGGGTTTTGATTTGTTTCGTGAGCTGGGTTTCACCCTGGTGGACAATTCTGGGGCCGCCATTTTGTCTGTTGGCTCGCCGTGGCAACAGCGCTGGCCTGCTCTGTTCAGTGGTTTGGGCTGCCTCACCGCCTTTGACCACCAGCCCCTCCTCAAGCCTGAGGTACATCCGGTGATTCAGCCCATACGCCGCCTGCCTCTCGCCCTGCGTGACGACGTCACCGCCGAGCTGCAAAAACTCTTGGACGCGGGCATCATCGAGCGCATTGATGCTTCCCCGTGGATTTCAAACCTGGTGGTGGCGAAGGGGGCCTGCGCCCATGCATCGATCTCAGGCCGGTGAACAAGGCCGTGATACCTGACAGGTATCCGCTGACCACAGTTGTCGAGGTGTCCTTGAGAAAGACCCCCTAACCCTAACTGCTCCTGACCTGCTGGCTGTCTCCTTGCATGGCGGACTCCGCCGTTGGTGGTTGAATGTGTGTATGAATGGGTGAATGTGAGACTTGATATGTAAAGCGCTTTGAGTAACCATTGGTTCGAAAATCGCTATATAAATGCCCATTTACCATTTACCACAGTGGAGGAGCTAGCCGCACAATTCTACGGCTCTTCCCTGTTCACTAAACTAGACCTTTGCCAAGGCTACCTGCAGGTTCCGCTGCACCCTGACAGCCGCAGCCTTACAGCTTTCGTGACGCGTGACGGAGTGTTTCGCTATACCCGCATGCCCTTCGGCCTCAGCTCGGCCATCAGCTTTTTTCGAAAAATCATGACCACCATCTTCGCCGGCATCCCGGGCGTGGTCGTCTTCCCGGTTCATGGTGCAACACCGGCTGTTCATGACGAACGCCTGGCGAGGGTGCTGGACGTCCTCGCCAGTCACAACCTCACGCTAAATGGGGAAAAGTGCACCTTCGCCGTTCCAGCCATCAAGTTTGTGGGGTTCCGCCTAACCGCCGACGGCCTCAGCCCGCTACACTCAAACGTAGAGGCGGTACTGCGCCTGCCTGAGCCGTCCTGCCCAGCTCAGCTCTCTTCGTTTCTGGGGATGACGGCCTACTACCTGCGTTTCCTTCCCCAGTACTCCTCGACCACCTCCCCACTACGCGAGCTCCTGAAACAGGACGCGGTCTGGGAGTGGACCCCGGCCTGCTCTGCCACTATTCACCAGCTCAAGACGCAGCTCACCTCAACACCGGTGCTCGCATTCTTTGACCTGGCGAGCCCCACGTTTGTGACCTGTGACGCGTCCAATACGGCAATAGGGGCGGTGCTGTCCCAGATCCAAGGGGGCACAGAACGCCCGGTGGCGTTCGCCTCTCGGTCCCTCAACTCGGCCGAACAGAAATACTCGGTGGGGGAGCGGGAGGCGCTGGCCTGCGTCTGGGCGTGCGAGCGGTGGCACATGTACATGTACGGGCGACATTTTACGTTGCGTACTGACCATCAGGCTCTCACGGCCCTGCTTGCTACATCGGGGTCGGGGCACAAACCGCTGAGGATCTACCGCTGGTCAGAGAGACTCCAGCCCTATGACTTCACCACACTGTTTACTCCCGGCAGGGAGAATGTGGTGGCTGACCTGCTCTCCCGTGCCACCCCTGCCCCAGCGCCCGGAGTCAGAGCTCATACTCATGCTCCTCGCCCCGCTCCACACGCGGTTTCCCTGGAGGACCTTCGGCTCGCGTCGGAGGAGGACCCCATGCTCTCCCAGCTCCGCACTTACATCCGGGAGGGGTGGCCTGCGAAGGTCCCAGAGGAGCTGGCGTCTTTTCATCGGGTCAAGGACGAGCTGACCTGCTGGAACGGTGTCTGCGTGGCCCGGGGCCTCCGCACGTTCGTCCCCATCGACCTCAGGGCACGCGTTTTGGCTATGGCGCACGAGGGCCACCTGGGTATCGTAAAGGTGAAACAGCGTTGCAGGGATTTGGTGTGGTGGCCGGGCATAGATTGAGATATAGAGACAATGGTGAAGGAGTGCACGGCCTGCCTGCTCAGTGGCAAAACTGGCCCGCCACCCCCACCGCCCCTGCAGCCCTTGCAGTGGCCTCGCGCGCCTTGGGAGCACATCCAGCTGGACATCTGTGGGGAGCTCCATGGGGTCCCGCACCACCAACGCTTCCTCCTGGTGGCCTACGACCTCCATTCGAAATGGCCAGAGGTGGTCGCCACGGGGTCCGTAACGGCTCGGGTG
>CM051013.1:372500-375000 GCA_027704905.1 Muraenolepis orangiensis | reverse complement strand
GACGAGTGACAGCGACGCTGAAGGACGCGCTCTACATACCGTCCTATCCACAAGACATTTTCTCTGTTAAAGCAGCGACAGCCAACGGAGCATCAGTGAACTTTCGTCAGGGTTGTAACCAGCTGATTCACCAGAAAGGTAAAATATTTGACATCAAGGAATATGATAGACTTTATTTTTTAAACGCTGTGGACTGTGAAACTGAGGACGATGCATGTTATGGATGTTATGACATTCAAACATGGCACGAAATACTTGGTCACTGTAACTATGATGATGTGTCACAACTGGAAAAAGTTACTGAGGGGATGAAAATTAAGGGTGGGATTGATAAATCTAACCTTAACTGTGAAGTGTGTACTCGAGGTAAATTTGCTCAGAGTAGGAACAGACAACCAGATGCAAGAGATAAAGCAGCGCTAAATCTTGTGCACACTGATTTAGCAAGTCCCATTGAGCCAGAGGCTAAGGAGGGATTCAGATACACATTGGCTTTTACAGATGACTTTTCAGGGGCAGTATTTGTGTATTTCCTAAAAGCTAAAAGTGATACTTTCAAAGCCACAGAGAAATTCATTGCTGATCTCTCGAAAATGAATGTATTTGGATCTGTATGCTATGCATACAAGCAGGAAAAGAAAAGGTTAGACTCGAGGTGTGAGAAGGGTATCTTTGTAGGGTATGATAAAAACAGCCCAGCATACCTGGTCTACAACCCAGACACAGGTAGTGTTCAAAAACACAGGCAAGTGAAGTTTGTCACAAAAAGTGTAGTCGAGCGACATACACAGACTGATTTTGAGGCAAGTGATAACGATTTTTATGAGAGAAGGTTTGTATCCATCAAGCCAGAAACCCAGGGGACTGACCCGTGTCCAGAAGAGACACAGGAGGCTGGAACTGAGACAGAGGACACGAACACTCAGACAGGAAAGGGAGCAGAAGGTCAAAATAGATGCTATCCCCAAAGAGAAAGGAAGAGACCTCAGTATTTAGGGGACTACGAATGTAAAGTACAGTGTGACGACCAGAAGTATGTAAATATTGACTACTGCTACAGAGTAATGTGTAATGTACCAAACACCTTTAAAGAGGCCATGAATTCAGCAGAGTCAAAACTCTGGACTGATGCTATGCAGAAGGAAATTAATTCTCTTAAGGAAAATGACACATTGACATTGACCACACTACCAGAGGGCAGACATGCAGTGGGGGGTAGATGGGTCTATACAATCAAAGAAAACGCAGGAAAGACATATATAAAGCCAGATATGTTGCAAAGGGATATAGTCAAGTGGCAGGAATCGACTATAAGGAGACATTTTCCCCGACTGCAAACATGACATCAGTAAGAAGCTTGATGCAACTGGCATGCTCCAATTGATTGTGAGCTGTATGTACAGCAACCTGAAGGTTTTGAGGTCAAGTCAGACACAGATAAAAAGCTAGTCTGCAAGCTGAATAAATCACTATGGGTTAAAACAATCTGGAAGAAACTGGAATAAAATGTTGCATGATCATCTCTGTGAGAACGGTTTTGCACAAAACCCAGCTGATCACTGTGTCTACAGTAAAGGAATAGAAAATGAGAGGATAATTTTGATTATTTGGGTGGATGACTTAGTCATCGCAGCTAACGATATTCACACAATTAATACTGTGAAAGAAATGTTGAGCACAAAACCGGATCTTGGGAAACTTAAACGTTTCCTAGGCATTGACTTTACTCAGGAAAAAGGAGAAATAAGGATGAGTCAAAAGAAATTCATAACAAAAATACTGGAAAAGTTTGGTATGAATGACTGTAAGCCAAGGTCCACCCCATGTGAACAGAAACACAACTTTGATGATGATGGTGAAGCTGTTGATGCAACACAATATCGTGAAGTGGTAGGCAGCTTAATATATTTAATGACATCTACACGGCCTGACCTAAGTTGCATAGTCAGTAAACTGTCACAGTATTTTTCAGAGCCAAAAGAACAACACTGGTTAACTGCTAAACATGTATTGAGGTACTTAAAGGGCACAATTAATCAGGAGCTATGTTTTAAACAACAAGATGAAAAACTGAAACTTGTTGCATACTGTGATGCGGATTGGGTATAACAGGGTACTGTTTTAGTCTAACTAGCAATGGGCCTGTTATTTCTTGGAGATCAAAGAAACAGCAGTAGCTTTGTGGACATGTGAGGCAGAGTACATGGCACTGGCTGCCACAGCACAAGATAGTTGGTATCTTGTGCCGCTAATAGAGAGCATGGACAGTGAGGGTCGATATACTCCTGTGAACATCTTTGAAGATAACCAGGGTGCAATTGCTCTATCCCAGAACCCAGTATGTCGTCAACGATGTAAACATGTGGATATCAAGTATCATTTAGTTGGAACTGTACTGAGTGATAATATGATAACATTGAGTATTGCCCTACAGCTGATATGATTGCTGATATTTTCACTAAGCCTGCAACAAAGGTCAAAAGTGAGAAATTTGTAAAGT
>CM051013.1:340000-365000 GCA_027704905.1 Muraenolepis orangiensis | reverse complement strand
TCACAAACTGGATGAATGTAAAGTATTTCGTTAAAGGAGGATGAAAGCGTAATTAAGGAGCACTATTGGAGTGACTTTGATGGGTATTGGACTCGGGATTATTTCATTTGGATGCCCGCTGTATGAATAAATTAAAGGATGGCGCAAGTGGAAACAATTCGCAAAGAGATTAAACTGTCGGATTTTGCCGATGTGTTTATGTGGATTCAAAAGTCGTAAATAATCTACAAAATGGAGGATACCGATCTGATCGGAGCAACTGTGACAAATAATCCAACTGAAACCGACACCTTACGCGCAGAAGAAACATTTCTATTAAAGAAAAAATGATACATTTCTGTCTTTTTATGCCTTTATTAGCTACTAACTTGCAATTGTATGCATCATATTTATTTAAAATTTCGAAGAACAGGACACTTCAAAAGAATACTGACTATGCCTAATAAAAAGAATCCACTGCAGTAAAAATGTCCTCACCCCGGGTGGTAGTGGTAAGGTTGACTGACATAAGAATGTCCTGCTTCAAATCTTCCCCATCGATATATTGCACATAAACGATGAGCACAGCCTCGTCTGCTACAGTTGTAGTTTCATCAAGTTGTATGGCAAATGGCCCCTTTCCAAGCTTTTCGAGCAGCTGCAGCTCACAGTTACTTGCCATCTTGTCAATTCTATCTTTCACCGTATTGTTTGACAGTGGTACAGTTTTTAGCTTCTCCGCCACCTGCGGGCCGCACAGTTTCTCAACCATTTTAATGCAAGCTGGCTTAATGAGCTGCTCGCCAATGTTGTGCGGTTTCTTTGCCTTTGCTATTAAAAGTGCACATTCAAAAGAGGCCTCGGTGGCCTTCTGTACATCGCTGCCAGCCCTAACAAACGCTGTTCTGATATCCTTTGGCTTGTTTGCCTTTGCAAGCTGTTGTTTCTTTATGAAAAAGTCCCGATCACGCCCGACCGTTTCTGGGTGCATGGTCTGTTGGTGTCTCTTCATTTTGCAGGGTTTCATGCTGTCGTTGGCTAGCTTCTCTCTGCATATCACACACTCTGGGCGGGTTTTGTCCGTTCCCTCCATGAAACCTAAGCTCCATGATAGCTCTCTAGGTAGGTCCTCATTTTCATTTTCATTGCAGATGAGCTGTCATCTCCTTTACGTTTTTCAGACATTTTTTGACAAAATATTCACCTTATGAAGTTGGTCGCTAGCTAGCAAGCACAGCAAACTGTTACTACTACAGAAGCTGACACAGTAACGTCAATGTTGGCGCGAATCGGAGGAGTATCAGATGAATTTGTAGAATTTTTATTAAAATTAATTAATCAATTAATTTCTATATTTTATTGTAATGTAGAGACAAGGCTTTTAGCGACAATCATGTATTGCGTTACAATTATATGTAAAAAACTTTAAAAAATAAAAAAAATAAAAAAAAAATAAAAAAAAGGCTAAATATGATATTAGGCCTCAAATCATCTGAGGCCTGGCGCCCCCCCTGCTATCTTTGGCGCCCCCCCAAGGGGGGCGCGCCCCCCAGGTTGGGAACCACTGGTATAGTGGATATATAATATATCATATAATTACATTTCACTGTACATTGTACACAGTACCTCATCATTCATGTGACTTATAAACCACATCTGAATATGAATCCATAGAATTAGAGAGCAGCATCTTACTTACTAGAGAGGACCTCCAGCCTCACTAGACCCTCTAGACCCTCTAGACCCTCACTAGACCCTCACTAGACCCTCTAGACCCTCACTAGACCCTCTAGACCCTCTACCTCACTAGACCCTCTAGACCCTCTAGACCCTCACTAGACCCTCACTAGACCCTCACTAGGCCCTCACTAGACCCTCACTAGACCCTCTAGACCCTCACTAGACCCTCTAGACTCTCTAGACCCTCACTAGACCCTCACTAGACCCTCTAGACCCTCACTAGACCCTCACTAGACCCTCACTAGACCTTCTAGACCCTCACTAGACCCTCACTAGACTCACTAGATCCTCACTAGACCCTCACTAGACTCACTAGACCCTCACTAGACCCTCTAGACCCTCACTAGACCCTCACTAGACCCTCACTAGACTCACTAGACCCTCTAGACCCTCACTAGACCCTCACTAGACCCTCTAGACCCTCACTAGACCCTCACTAGACTCACTAGACCCTCTAGACCCTCACTAGACCCTCACTAGACCCCCACTAGACCCCCACTAGACCCTCACTAGACCCTCTGGACCCTCACTAGACCCTCTAGAGTCTAGAGGGTCTAGTGAGGGTCCAGAGGGTCTAGTGAGGGTCTAGTGGGGGTCTAGTGGGGGTCTAGTGAGGGTCTAGTGAGGGTCTAGTGAGGGTCTAGAGTCTAGACCCTCACTAGACCCTCACTAGACCCTCACTAGACCCTCTAGACCCTCACTAGACCCTCTAGACCAGTGGTTCTTAACATTTTTGGAGGTATTGAACCCTGCAAGTTTCATACGCGGATTCACCGAACCCTTCGTAATTGGAAAAATAAAAATTAATAAAAAATTCCTAAAGGGGGACGGCCCGTCCTAAAGGGGGACGGCCCGTCCTAAAGGGGGACTGCCCGTCCTAAAGGGGGACCAAAGCGCTGAAAAAGTGTATGGTAGGCAGAAGCCAAAGCATTGATAGTAGTTTTTTTTATTTACTTTTTTTCTATTATTAATAAATGCGAAAAAAAGTATTTCACATACATCAAACAAAGACATAAATAACACAAACCTACTAAGTCCCTAACAAAGAGCCTGACTTATGGTTTATGTTCATCGTGAATAAGGACTGGGCGACAGGCCGATAGCAGGTTTGTGTCACTTATGTCTTTGTTTGATGTATGTGAAATACTTGTATGTAAACATACATTATGGTATTATAATGTTCTTTTAACCTACGTGACCACATTGTTTTAAAAGCGCGGAGGTGGACAGTGGAGGTGAGTAGAGGTGACGTATGTCCGTTCTGGAGTGGAGCTCTGCCCATGAGTCTGCAGCCAGACGCTCTTGTACGAGTGAGGTGAACGGAACGGACACACACACAGTGTGTGTGTCTTGACCTCCGCTGAACCCCTGAGACTGACTCACCGAACCCCTGGGGTTCGATCGAACCCAGGTTAAGACCCACTGCTCTAGACCCTCTAGACCCTCTAGACCCTCACTAGACCCTCTAGACCAGTGATTCCCAACCGGGGGTATGCGGACCCCTAGGGGTACGTGATGGGATTACAGGGGGTACGTAGAAAGATTGGGCATTACTTGTGGCCAAGTAAAAAAAAACACATTAAATTGCAGAAGATCTGATTCTCCCTGCCGATCATTTGGGCTGAAACTACGCTGGAGCAGAAAGGACAGGTGGTAAATAAAATGAAAAGAGCCGGTCAGTTCGCTCTACAGTTGGATGAGATGACGGATGTGAGCGGGGAGGTCAGCTCCTGGCCTTTGCGCGTTATGCTGAACAGTCTGACATTCATGAGCAGATTTTGTTTTGCAAGAAGCTAACAGAACAGACAACTGGCGAAGAAATATTTCAGGTGATTGACAGCTTTTTCAAAGAAAACAATCTTGAGAGGAAATCCTGCAGTCACATCTGTACCGACGGCGCAGCTGCGATGACGGGGAAAGTGCGTGGGTTGCATGGACGTGTGATGAAGGTAAACCCCGAAATGAAGTGGAATCACTGCATTATCCACCGGGAGGCTCTCGCCAGTAAAAGGATGAGCCCAGAGTTAAGTGCTGTCATGGATGACACAGTTAAGGTGATTAAATCATTCAGTCCAGACCTATGAATCACTGACTATTTCCAACTCTGTGTCAAGACAGTGGGGCAGAGCATGGGCAGCTACTGCTTCACACAGACGTCCGCTGTTGTCGCGTGGCAACATACTATCCAAGCTGTTAGAACATCGCACTGAGGTGTCTGCTTTCCTGATCCTCATCCTCTCGCAGTGGTTTTTCAGGATGCAGGGTGGGTTGCATGGCTGGCATATCTTGCTGATGTCTTCTCCAAGCTTAATGAGCTTAACCTCTCACTTCAACATGTATGACAGAGTGAATGGATTCATAAATAAAGTCAACTTATGGGAGACGAAATGCGACAAAGGGGATATAAGCTGTTTCCCACTGCTTGATGGCTATCTTGCCACTACTGATGCTGAAAACAAGCAGATGGTCACAATTGTTAAAACGCATCAGTCCAAACTCAAACCTGAGTTCAACCAGTACTTTCATGACATTGAAGCCAAGTCACAACAGCTGGACTGGGTGAGGAACCCGTTCAGACTGACTGAGAGCAGCAGCCTTCCTGCCAGACTGCAGGGAAACCTGGTGGATTTGTTCTCTGATCGTGGGCAAAAGATGGCATATGCTGAAAAGTCACTGACAGAGTTTGTGACAGGTGTGATGCAAAGGAGTATCCAGAGCTGGGGAAATGTGCATTGAATGAACTCTTGCCTTTTGGATCTACCTATATGTGTGAAATATGTGTGAATCTCGGCCCTGACTCACATCAAAACCAAGCAGAGGAACAGACTGGATGTGGAGCGCAGCCTCGTGACGGCTGTGGCCACGCTGCCCCCACAACTACCAAAGCTTATGAAAGATAAGTAAGCTCAAGTGTCTCATTAAAAGCTCTAGTGACTTAATAAAATATGTTGAATATATATATATATCAGGGTTTCCGTTAGCCGGTATTTACCGGTATTTAAACTTAGATCCTGGACATTTGAGTTTTGACAGCTTTATTACTGCCCCTCCCCCCCGGAAGGGTGACCGAATGAAGTGACCAATCAGCTGCCGCTCCTCTCATGACGTCAAGCCACCCGACGAGATGCAGGTGCAGTGATGGCCGCTCCACGGCTATGGGGCTTTAATGTTAGCGCTCCACGGCTATGGGGCTTTAATGTTAGCACTCCACGGCTATGGGGCTTTAATGTTAGCGCTCCACGGCTATGGGGCTTTAATGTTAGCGCTCCACGGCTATGGGACTTTAATGTTAGCGCTCCACGGCTATGGGGCTTTAATGTTAGCGCTCCACAGCTATGGGGCTTTAATGTTAGCTCTCTACGGCTATGGGGCTTTAATGTTAGCGCTCCACGGCTATGGGGCTTTAATGTTAGCGCTCCACGGCTATGGGACTTTAATGTTAGCGCTCCACGGCTATGGGGCTTTAATGTTAGCGCTCCACGGCTATGGGGCTTTAATGTTAGCTCTCTACGGCTATGGGGCTTTAATGTTTGCGACAGCTAAGTGCTAATTTCTGAGTTCAGCGAGCTGGACCGACTGGGCCACACTGGCTAAAGGGCCTGTGTTCTGCCCGTGTCAAGCGACCAGCAGTCGTCTGGAGGAGGAGAGAGTGATCTTATGCGTATTGCAAGCTGCAAAGACACATTAGACACCTTTGATTTCAGCTCGGCTCAGAGGACTTTGCCGCAATGAAATTAAGGAGAAAGCTAAAAGTTTCCTGGTAGCCTACAGGGTGAATGTGATGCCATGTAGCCTATGTTAAAACGGACTACAGATGTTACAGGGGTTTGGATTTTTGCGGCTAACGAGGTTTTGCTCAATCGTTCTTGTTCGTTTTGTTGTTCATTAAATAGTCACATTAATTTGAGGTCTTTGCGTCCTAGGTGTACATTATAGTTGTGTTTGTAATACAGACTGTTTTAGAAACATGACCGCTAAGTTTAGAATTTGTCCGGTAAAATAAAATCTGTCCGGACAAAAATCCTAGCGGAAACCCTGATATATATATATATTATTATATTCTATTTTATTGTATTCTATTTGATCTCGTTTTGTTCTAGTGTGGTTGCTGTTGTTGTTGCTGCTGTTCTTGTTCTTCACTGTTTACACAGTTGACTACTGTTATTGTTGTTGTTTCTATTGCACTATTCTATTCTATGTTGAGTTGTGGGCGGAGCCTCATATGCATGCATGCACCTGATTCATGTGCATATGACAATAAAACCTTTGAATCTTTGAAACTGCTAGAAGTGAGTATTATTTTCATTCACAATAAGTGTCAATGTCAAGTTTAAATTAATTTGAGTTATAAAAGTGATTTTCATTTATTTAATGAGTAGTTTGGTTAAATACAATTACAAAAGGTTTAATATAAGAGAAAATGTAAGACAAATCATCCAAATGAGTGAGGGGGTACTTATAGAATGGCTACCAGCTCAAGGGGTACACTAGACAAAAAAGGTTGGGAACCACTGCTCTAGACCATGGGTCGGCAACAGGCGGCCCGTGGGCCATTGGTGAATCGAGAATGCAGTGACATTTTCCGCCAGGGCTGTACTGGCCATCTGGCATACTGTGGGCCGACGTGCCCCCCGTCAATGTTAGCCGCTGATCGCGCATCACCCCCCCAACGTCAACGTTAGCCGCTGATCGCGCATCACCCCCCCAACGTCAACGTTAGCCGCTGATCGCGCATCACCCCCCCAACGTCAACGTTAGCCGCTGATCGCGCATCACCCCCCCCCAACGTCAACGTTAGCCGCTGATCGCGCATCACCCCCCCCAACGTCAACGTTAGCCGCTGATCGCGCATCACCCCCCCAACGTCAACGTTAGCCGCTGATCGCGCATCACCCCCCCAACGTCAACGTTAGCCGCTGATCGCGCATCACCCCCCCCCAACGTGAACGTTAGCCGCTGATCGCGCATCACCCCCCCCAACGTCAACGTTAGCCACTGATCACGCATCACCCCCCCCCCCACGTCAACGTTAGCCGCTGATCGCGCAGTACCCCCCCCCCCCCCCATCAACAATCGCCGTTAAAAGCGCAGCACAGGCCAAAAAAATTGCCCCATGGCCAAACTTACTTGCCGACCCCTGCTCTAGACCCTCACTAGACCCTCACTAGACCCTCACTAGACCCACTGGACCCTCACTAGACCCTCACAAGACCCTCCTAGAAGTACAATAATTCAGGCAAAAGTGTAAGGGAAAAAGTACAATAAGTTGGCAAACAATATGCAACAATATCTAGAACAATATATACCTATCTATAATATGTAATCTACTTTTGACTGACTTAATTGACGCTACGAGGAAGGATCCGGGAAGTGTGTCCTGAAGAGATGGGTTTTCAGCCTGCGGCGGAAGATGGGGAGTGACTCTGCAGTCGTGACCTCCGTGGGGAGTTTGTTCCACCAAATTGGGGCCAGGACGGAAAAGAGCCAAGACCACGTAGATCGGTCACACGGGCCCCTAAGTGAGGGGGCAAGCAGACGGCCCGAAGAAGCCGAGCGAAGTGGATGGGTTGGGATGTAGGCCTTGACCATTGCCTGGAGGTAGGATGGAGCAGTACCCTTTACTGCCTTGTAGGCTAGCACCAAGGTCTTGAACTGGATGCAAGCAGCTACAGGTAGCCAGTGTAGAGTCCGAAGGAGGGTAGATGTGTGGGAGTACTTGGGGCGGTTGAACACCAGACGAGCTGCAGCTTTCTGAATGAGCTCCAGGGGCCTGATGGCAAATGCTGGGGCACCAGCAAGGAGGGAGTTGCAGTAGTCCAGCTGGGAGATGACAAGAGCCCGGAGGAGCACCTGCGCAGCCTTTTCAGTGAGAAAAGGCCGAATCCTCCTGATGTTGTAGAGGAGGAATCTGCAGGAGCGTGTCACCGATGCAATGTTTGCCAAGAACGACAGTTGGTCGTCCAGGGTCACACCCAGATTCCTTGCGGTCCGAGTAGGTGTCACGACAGCATCATCAATGGTGACAACCAGGTCTCAGTGCGGACAGCCCTTTGCCGGGAAGAACACTAGCTCAGTCTGGTCCAGGTTGAGCTTTAGGTGGAGCATCGACATCCAATTTGAGATGTCTGCTAAGCACGCGGCAATGTGTGTTTCCACTTGCGTGTCTGAGGGGGAAACGACAAGACCAGTTGGGTGTCGTCAGCATAGCAGTGGTAGGATAAGTCATGGGAGTGGATAGCAGTACCAAGGGACGTTGTGTAAAGGGAGAAGAGAAGAGTACCCAGGACCGATCCTTGTGGAACCCCAGTAGTCAGTCGGCGTGGTTTCGACACAGACCCTCCCAGTGCCACCTGGTAGGAGCGACCCGTCAGGTAGGATGCAAACAAGGCGAGAGCAGAGCCCAAGACACCCATCCCCTCAAGGGTGGAGAGGAGAATCTGGTGGTTCACAGTGTCGAATGCTGCAGACAGGTCCAGGAGTATCAGGACCGGGGAGAGCGAATTAGCTCTAGCAACATGGAGCGACTCAGTTACTGCCAGAAGGGCAGTTTCTGTCGAGTGACATGCCTTAAAACCAGATTGGTGGGGGTCCAAGAGGCAGTTCTGGTGGAGATACAAGTACAATTGGTTAAAACCTGCTCCTTGTCTCATTAGAGAGGCTGACGGAGGCTGACGGAGGCTGACAGAGGCTGATGGAGGCTGACAGAGGCTGGAGGACAGATGTAGCGCAGCAGCTTATTGAGAACGTCCAATCAGACGTTCTGACCTTTAGAGAACGTTCCGCCCCATTCTACTCAACGCCACCGAACCAAAACACGGCGATGTGTTTTGTCTGTAAAGGAAGGGGAAGGAGGGAACATTGTTCTACTGTGCGGTTTGAAAGGTGTCCATTCATCAGCTCTTACTTCTCCAACAGCCCATACATCAAACCACCTGTCTGGGGAAGGTTTGTCAACTCGATCAAAAGGTCCTCCCCAGAGAGCTGAGATGAGGGTGAACTAAACAAGGCCTGGTAGCTCCATTCCCTCCATCAGCGGGGGAATACTCAAACACCGCTGATACTCAAACGTCCAGCCGCTAACTCCCATCCTAACACGGTGGGACCGCCGTTGAAGACCAGCTCAGAAGCTCCAGGATGAGGTCATCAGGAGGAGACCACCTCTACCTCCCCGTGTCACGCTCCTCGCCATCCCCCTCGAGGAGGACACCACGAGAGGAGGAGACCACTAGAGGATGAGACCACTAGAGGAGGAGACCACTAGGGGAGGAGACCACTAGAGGAGAGCACTAGAGGAGGAGAGCACTAGAGGAGGAGACCACTAGAGGAGGAGACCACTAGAGGAGGTGACCACTAGAGGAGGAGACCACTAGAGGAGACCACTAGAGGAGGAGACAACTACAGGAGGAGACCACTAGAGGAGGAGACCACTAGAGGAGGAGACCACTAGGGGAGACCACTAGGGGAGGAGACCACTAGAGGAGACCACTAGAGGAGACCACCAACAGGAGACCACTAGAGGAGGAGACCACTAGAGGAGACCACTAGAGAAGACCACTAGAGGAGACCACTAGAGGAGACCACTAGAGGAGGAGACCACTAGAGGAGACCACTAGAGGAGGAGACCACTAGAGGAGGAGACCACTAGAGGAGGAGACCACTAGGAGGAGACCACTAGAGGAGACCACCAACAGGAGACCACTAGAGGAGGAGACCACTAGAGGAGGAGACCACTAGAGGAGACCACTAGAGAAGACCACTAGAGGAGACCACTAGAGGAGACCACTAGAGGAGGAGACCACTAGAGGAGACCACTAGAGGAGGAGACCACTAGGGGAGGAGACCACTAGAGGAGACCACTGTGCACACTAGAGGAGGAGACCACTAGGGAGGAGACCACTAGAGGAGACCACTAAGGGAGGAGACCACTAGAGGAGACCGCTAGGGGAGGAGACCACTAGAGGAGACCACTAGAGGAGGAGATCACTAGAGGAGACCACTAGAGGAGGAGACCACTAGAGGAGACCACTAGAGGAGACCACTAGAGGAGGAGACCACTAGAGGAGGAGACCACTAGAGGAGACCACTAGAGGAGACCACTAGAGGAGACCACAAGAGGAGGAGACCACTAGAGGAGGAGACCACTAGAGGAGACCACTAGGGGAGGAGACCACTAGAGGAGACCACTAGAGGAGGAGATCACTAGAGGAGACCACTAGAGGAGACCACTAGGGGAGGAGACCACTAGAGGAGGTGACCACTAGAGGAGACCACTATGAGGAGGAGACCACTAGAGGAGGAGACCACTAGGGAGGAGACCACTAGAGGAGACCACTAGAGGAGGAGATCACTCGAGGAGACCACTAGAGGAGACCACTAGGGGAGGAGACCACTAGAGGAGGAGACCACTAGACGAGACCACTAGAGGAGGAGACCACTAGAGGAGGAGACCACTAGGGAGGAGACCACTAGAGGAGACCACTAGAGGAGACCACTAGAGGAGGAGACCACTAGAGGAGACCACTAGAGGAGGAGACCACTAGAGGAGGAGACCACTAGAGGAGACCACTAGAGGAGACCACTAGGGGAGGAGACCACTAGAGGAGACCACTAGAGGAGACCACTAGAGGAGGAGACTACTAGAGGAGGAGACCACTAGAGGAGACCACTAGAGGAGACCACTAGGGGAGGAGACCACTAGAGGAGACCACTAGAGGAGGCCACTAGAGGAGGAGACTACTAGAGGAGGAGACCACTAGAGGAGACCACTAGAGGAGACCACTAGAGGAGGAGACCACTAGGGGAGGAGACCACTAGAGGAGGAGACCACTAGAGGAGACCACTAGAGGAGGAGACCACTAGGGGAGGAGACCACTAGAGGAGGAGACCACTAGGGGAGGAGACCACCAGGTGTGGAGACCTCCAGGTGAGGAGACCTATAACAGGATCCGGAGTTTAACGCTCCGTCAAACTTGAATGAACACAGACTCTAGGTTCATTTCATCAGTTCCTGCCCGACAGCTTCCCCCCCCGGGCCTCACAGCTTCCCCCCCCGGGCCTCACAGGCCAGCTTCCCCCCCCGGGCCTCACAGTCCAGGTGACTTTGTGGCGGTTGGGAGGGACATGGAGGTAGTCCTTCAACTCCTGCGGAGGGGAGAGGACGATTTGGGGGAGACAGGGGGAGAGAAATGTGGGCCACTGGAGAGTCTTTGAAGCAGCACAGCTACAATCAATCCTCTAGACACACTAATCAAGAGAGAGAGAGAGAGAGAGAGAGAGAGAGAGAGAGAGAGAGAGAGAGAGAGAGAGAGAGAGAGAGAGAGAGGGGGGAGAGAGAGAGAGAGAGAGAGAGAGAGAGAGAGAGAGAGAGAGAGAGAGGGGGGGAGAGAGAGAGAGAGAGAGAGAGAGAGAGAGAGAGAGAGAGAGAGAGAGAGAGAGAGAGAGAGAGAGGGGGGAGAGAGAGAGAGAGAGAGAGAGAGAGAGAGAGAGAGAGAGAGAGAGAGAGAGATAAAGGCAGAGGCGTTCGTCATGCTCTTGACTGACTGACTGTTGGCTCCAGAGCCACTTGGTTTCATGTGGACTGATGGGGTCGGGGAGTTATAGGGAGGCATGGGGGAGGCATGGGGGAGGGATGGGGAGGCATGGGGGAGGGATGGGGAGGCATGAGGGAGGCATGGGGATGGGGAGGGATGGGGATGGGGAGGCATGGGGGAGGGATGGGGATGGGGAGGGATGGGGAGGGATGGGGAGGCATGGGGATGGGGAGGGATGGGGAGGCATGGGGGAGGGATGGGGAGGCATGGGGGAGGGATGGGGATGGGGGAGGGATGGGGAGGCATGGGGGAGGGATGGGGATGGGGGAGGGATGGGGAGGCATGGGGGAGGGATGGGGATGGGGGAGGGATGGGGATGGGGAGGGATGGGGATGGGGATGGGGGAGGGATGGGGATGGGGGAGGGATGGGGGAGGGATAGGGATGGGGATGGGGTTTGTATCAGAGCAGAGCGGCTCCAGACGCTCACTGAAACAACGCTTTAACCTACAAGTCAGCTTCAGTTTGGCCCTTATTAAAATGAATATAAGTCAATATATTACTGAATATATAGATATCACTGACTACATCACAGCTGATACATCACAGTGAATATTTCAAAGATAACTCAAACACTGAGTGTGTATGTGTGTGTGTTTGTGTGTGTGTGTTGTGTGCGTATTGTGTGTGTTGTATGTGTGTAGTGTGTGTTGTGTGTGTGTGTGTGTTTTCTGTGTAGTGTATGTTGTGTGTGTTGTGTGTGTGTTGTGTGGGTTGTGTGTGTGTGTGTGTTGTGTGTGTGTTGTGTCATGTATGTTGTGTGTGTGTGTATTGTGTATGTGAATCTGTGTGTGAATCTGTGTAATCTGTTGAATCAGATTATGTTGGTGTGTTGTTCAATGTTTTATTTGAGATGTATTCCAGTGATTTATTTTCATGTTCTTGTGCTTATTATGTGTTTGTAATGGTTTGAAATGAGGTTGATACTGAGGGGACTTTTATTTTGAAGAGGTTTCAGACGGATAAGGAAGGGAAGCTTGCGTGAGGGAATAGAAGGAGAGCTGGAGGAGATGAGAAGTGTGCGGAGAAAAGGAGAAGAGTTTGACTAGTTAAAAAGTTAGGAATATTTACTGTGAAGAACCAAATACGAGTTGTGTGTACTCATTTGAGTTTAAGTATTAATTCCGAAAGTCTGAGTACCGGGAGGTCGAGTAGCGACAAGTACCGACAGGTAGTAGACATGCGGAAGATCAGGGACAGGCGATGAGTGGATACCGGGAGGTCGATCCGCGGAGTACCGGCAGGTAGTAGACCGACGAGTAGACCGGGACGGGGGAGGAGTCTGCGTACCGGGAGGTCGAGTAGCGACAGGTACCAGTCAGACGGAAGAACAGGGACGAGCCAGAAGTCTCGATACCGGGCGGTCGCAATAGCGACAGGTATCAGACAAGTAATTAGAATTACCGGGGCGCTCGAATGAACCAGAATAACGCGAGACCAGCGGGTGACGCGGGGTAGGTACAGGAACTGGATCTCCGGGACATCAGCGGCGATGTCCGTCCAGAATGTCCGACGTAACGTGAACAACGTGCAGTACGACGTAACGACCTAACACCGGGGTAACGGATAGTCAGAGTATATATACCCCAGGTGAGGTGATTAGCAATTAGACAAGGTAATAGCTGACAGGTGTGTGTGTGTGCGCCGCCAGTGCATGTGGCTTGGCCACGCCCCCTGTCAACCACCGTAACCATGACAGTACCCCCCCCTCAACGGGCGCCTCCTGGCGCCCAACCCGGCTTGAAGGGGTGTTCCCGGTGGCAGTCAAGGGAAAATAACAGGTCCAAACTGTAACGGCGACGTAGTCAGGCGGGTGCCGAGCGACGTCGTCAGCGTCGGCAGACAGGGGGAGCGCAACGTCGGGCAGCGCAACGTCGGGCAGCGCGGCGCTGTCAGACGGGGGTAATATATGTTGAATCAGTGTTAACTAAATCAGTGTAATCTGTTGAATCAGTGTTATCTGAATCAGTGTAATCTGTTGAATCGGTGTTAACTGAATCAGTGTAATCTGTTGAATCAGTGTTCTGTTGAATGAGTGTAATCTGTTGAATCAGTGTTCTGTTGAATCAGTGTAATCTGTTGAATCAGTGTAATCTGTTGAATCAGTGTTCTGTTGAATCAGTGTAATCTATTGAATCAGTGTTCTGTTAATCAGTGTAATCTGTTGAATCAGTGTTCTGTTGAATCAATGTAATCTGTTTAATCTGTGTAATCTGTTTAATCTGTGTAATCTATTGAATCAGTGTAATCTGTTGAATCAGTGTTATGTGAATCAGTGTAATTTGTTGAATCGGTGTTAACTAAATCAGTTTAATCTGTTGAATCAGTGTTAACTGAATCAGTGTAATCTGTTGAATCAGTGTTAACTAAATCAGTTTAATCTGTTGAATCAGTGTTAACTGAATCAGTGTATTCTGTTGAATCAGTGTTAACTGAATCAGTGTAATCTGTTGAATCAGTATTAACTGGGGAGGAGAGAGGAGAGAGAGGAGAGAGGAGAGATAGAGGTGAAAGGAGAGAGGAGGGAGGAGAGAGGAGAGAGGAGGGAGGAGAGAGGGTTGGGAGAGAGGAGAGAGAGAAGAGGGAGAACAGAGAAGAGAGAGAGGGGGAGGCGCGGGTTGGACCACCTGTGTGTGTCTGAAGGTGGTCCCGGGTCTGGTCTCCTGTGGTCCGTGGAGTGTTAGGAGTCCCCCGGGACGCGTCACTGTTTAAAACCTAATTTTCACCTCAACAGATTGATCAGCTCCCCTCCCCTCACGGCCCTCCCCTCACGGCCCTCCCATCACGGCCCTCCCCTCACGGCCCTCCCCTCACGGCCCTCCCATCACGGCCCTCCCCTCACGGCCCTCCTTAGGGTTGGACCTCACGGTGGTTAATACAATGTCTCACTGTGGGAGTCAGGGAGCAAAGTGGTCCTTCAGATCAGAGTCTGAAAGGAGGCTCCAACGAGGCCAGACTCAGGAAGGAGACACGGGATCCCTGTGGCCTCCAGGACAGACCTTTGACAGTCCTTCATCTCCTTCCTCTCTCCCTCCCTAGTTCCCTTCCTCCCTTCCTATTAGTCAGACATTCCGTTTGATCGTCCCCTTCCTATGCAGACTGAAACTCATTCTCAGGTGAACCGCCGGCCCCAGGGACGATATCTCTAATCCCTGGAGATAAGAGAGACCAGCGGACCTCAAGCTGCTCTCTGGTGTCTCCTTGACTCATTAAAACAGACGTGACAATCAGTCTAACGAGAAGCCGGGAGACGAGGAGGTCGGTCATCGTCAAGGTGACCACAAGGTGAACACCAACCGCACATGAACACACACTCATGAAGAGAGAGGACACACACACACACACACACACACACACTCTTCTGAACCAGCCAGGCCGTTAAGAGCAGGAAACCAACGTAATGACCTCGTTTTGAGGCTCATGAAGCCACACCTCTTTTTTCTGAGAGCTAATTTTAGCCACGCGGTGGAACCGTGATGCCCTCCCACCACTGCCCCCGGCTGCACACACACACACACCACATACACACACACACACACACCTGTGCACACGCACACACACACACACACACCTGTGCACACGCACACACACACACACACACACCTGTGCACACGCACACACACCTGTGCACACGCATACACACACATGAGCCCAGAAATGTTTTCCTGTGTGTGGTCTAGGTGTAATGTTAGTTCATTTTTACCTCCGCCATGGAAGATGGAAGGAGGTTATGTTTTCACGCCTGTCTGTCTGTCTGTCTGTCTGCCTGTCTGTCTGCCTGCCTGTCTGTCTTTCTGTCTGTCTGCCTGTCTGTCTGTCTTTCTGTCTGTCTGTCTGTCTGCCTGCCTGCCTGTCTGTCTGTCTGCCTGTCTATCTGTCTATCTGTCTCTAGTTCTGTACGGAATTGGACATATCTTGGTGGTAGATTACTCATGGGCCAAGGAACAGTTAATTATCTATATATCAGTATATCTATACAGTATATCTATAGATATATAGATATCTATTGATATATATATATATATATATATATCTATACAGTGTATATATATATCTATATATATATATATAGATAGATATATCTATATACAGTATATATATAGATATATCTATCTATATATATATAGATATATATATATATGTCTATACAGTAAATCTATAGATATATAGATGTATAGATATCTATAGATAGATATCTATATATCTATACAGTAAATGTATAGATATATAGATTTATATCTATAGCTATATAGATATCTATATATCTATACAGTACATCTATAACTATAGATATATATTTAATTCCTTCCCTAGCACTTTAATTGTGTATTATTTATTGTGAAATACCTCAGAGGGAAAAACAACGTTGTAGTCCATGAATTCTGTTGTGTTCATGGACGAATGTGTGTGTGTGTGTGTGTGTGTGTGTGTGTGTGTGTGTGTGTGTGTGTGTGTGTGTGTGTGTGTGTGTGTGTGTGTGTGTGTGTGTGTGTGTGTGTGTGTGTGTGTGTGTGTGTGTGTGTGTGTGTGTGTGTGTGTGTGTGTGTGGTGTGTGTGTGTGCTGTGTCGTGCGTGCTGTGCGTGCGTGCTGTGCGTGCGTGCGTGCGTGCGTGCGTGCGTGCGTGCGTGCGTGCGTGCGTGCGTGCGTGTATAATCAACTCACTGACCTGTAGTATTTTAGGCCGGTTGTCGTTTTAATTTAATTTGAAATTGGACTCTGATTTGAATTCCTTTCTAGTAAATAACTCCTGAAGAACGGAACCATAAATCAGATCTGAAACATTGTTATTTATTTAAATAAATCCACCGCTGAAGCTACGCTAGGCTAGGTCCACTAGCCTAGCTTCTCTCTCTCTCTCTCTCTCTCTCTCTCTCTCTTTTTACAGGAGGCTGTAATGTTGATCTTATAGAGAGATGAATTATGCAACCAGCGCACACTGTGAAACAAACAAAGACATAGATATAGTGCTCTCACACACACACACACACACACACACACACACACACGGTTCCATACCAATTAAGCACTGTGTTCCATAGCTCGGATAGACGAAGAAACAAACACAACTCCTCCGGAGGTTACATAAGACAGCATGATATGTACATCTCACTTCACCCCTCGCCCTCTCTCTCTCTGCCTCTCTCCCTCTCTCCCCCTCTCTCTCTCTCTCTCTCTCTCTCTCTCTCCCTCTCTCCCCCTCTCTCTCTCTCCCTCTCTCCCCCCTCTCTCTCTCTCTCTCTCACCCCTCTCTCTCTCTCTCTCTCTCCCCCCTCTCTCTCTCTCTCTCTCTCTCTCTCTCTCTCTCTCTCTCTCTCTCTCTCTCCTCTCTCCCCCCTCTCTCTTTCTCTCTCTCCCTCTCTCCCCCCTCACCCTCGCCCTCTCTCTCTCCCTCTCTCCCCCCCCTCACTCTCTCTCCCTCTCTCCCCCCTCTCTCTCTCTCTCTCTCACCCCTCTCTTTCTCCCCCCCCCCCCCCTCTCTCTCTCTGCCTTGACTTCATCGATCCTGGTTTCGGTAGCTGGTGTTGGGATGTGTTTTGTGTGGAGGTTTCTAATCCCACATGTGATCTGAGGGATGATTGAAAGAGAGCAGGGACACCATAACACAAGTCAAGAGCACACAGAAACACAGAAACACAGAGGAACACACACATTCTGGAATCATCCTCAGACCATAGAGACACACACACACACACACACACACAGGTCAGAGATAGAGGTGAGAGATAGAGAGGTCAGAGATAGAGGTGAGAGATAGAGAGGTCAGAGATAGAGAGGTGAGAGATAGAGAGGTCAGAGGTAGAGGGGTCAGAGAGAGAGGTCAGAGATAGAGGGGAGATAGGGAGGTCAGAGGTAGAGAGGTCAGAGATAGAGAGGTGAGAGATAGAGAGGTCAGATATAGAGAGGTCAGAGATAGAGGGGAGATAGGGAGGTCAGAGATAGAGAGGTCAGAGATAGAGGGGTCAGAGATAGAGATGTCAGAGGTAGAGAGGTTAGAGAAAGAGAGGTCAGAGATAGAGGGGTTAGAGATAGAGGGGTCAGAGGTAGAGAGGTCAGAGATAGAGAGGTCAGATATAGAGATGTCAGAGATAGAGAGGTCAGAGATAGAGAGGTCAGATATAGAGAGGTCAGAGATAGAGGTGAGAGATAGAGAGGTCAGATATAGAGAGGTCAGAGATAGAGGGGAGATAGGGAGGTCAGAGATAGAGTCGTCAGAGGTAGAGAGGTTAGAGATAGAGGTCAGATATAGAGAGGTCAGAGATAGAGAGGTCAGAGATAGAGAGGTCAGAGATAGAGGGGTTAGAGATAGAGAGGTCAGAGATAGAGGGGTCAGAGATAGAGAGGTCAGCGATAGAGAGGTCAGAGATAGAGGGGAGATAGGGAGGTCAGAGATAGAGAGGTCAGAGATAGAGGGGTCAGATATAGAGGGGAGATAGGGAGGTCAGAGGTAGAGAGGTAAGAGATAGGGAGGTCAGAGATAGAGGGGAGATAGGGAGGTCAGAGATAGAGACGTCAGAGGTAGAGAGGTCAGAGATAGAGGGGTCAGATATAGAGGGGTTAGAAGTAGAGAGGAGATAGAGGGGGTCACACACACACACACTGGTTTGCAGAGGGCTGTACTCTGAAGTCAGCTTCACCACACTGGCCAACCTGCTCTAAAGCCCCAGGAAGAGGGATGAACCAACAGGGGAAGCAACCAGTAAGACAGAGGGATGTGTGTGTGTGTGTGTGTGTGTGTGTGTGTGTGTGTGTGTGTGTGTGTGTGTGTGTGTGTGTGTGTGTGTGTGTGTGTGTGTGTGTGTGTGTGTGTGTGTGTGTGTGTGTGTGTGTGTGTGTGTGTGTGTGTGTGTGGTTTATCATGTTGACAGTGAGATGTTTCTATGATCAAGCGTACCCGACTCTTTGGTTTATTAAAAAAAACAGTAAACCAAACACTCATCACACACTCACACATCACACACACACCCACACACACATCACACTCACACACACACTCACACTCACACATCACACACACACATCACACTCACACATCACACTCACACATCACACATCACACACGCACATCACACACACACACACACATCACACCCACACACACATCACACTCACACACACATCACACTCACACATCACACTCACACATCACACACGCACATCACACACACACCCACACACACATCACACTCACACATCACACATCACACTCACACATCACACATCACACCCACACACACATCACACTCACACATCACACATCACACTCACACATCACACTCACACACACATCACACATCACACTCACACTCACACACACATATCACACTCACACATCACACATCACACATCACACTCACACACACATCACACTCACACACACACATCACACTCACACACACACATCACACCCACACATCACACTCACACACATCACACTCACACATCACATCACACTCACACTCACACATCACACTCACACACACATCACACTCACACATCACACTCACACACACACACATCAC
Source organism: Muraenolepis orangiensis (assembly GCA_027704905.1). NCBI lineage: Eukaryota > Metazoa > Chordata > Actinopteri > Gadiformes > Muraenolepididae > Muraenolepis > Muraenolepis orangiensis. The sequence goes on along the minus strand of CM051013.1, from coordinate 346,171 downwards.
ACACACACACATCACACACACACATCACACATATTTACCCTATAAATGAGCCGTACCCTTTGATGTTAACCCTGAATATATTAGAGGTTTAAATTAGTTTGAGGGCACAAAATTTCTCGTTGTTTTGATCCATTCTCTTCCTCTTCTGGCAAAGTCAAAAAAGCTGAAGGAGGAGAGGATTAACTGAGTACCGATGGAGTGGTTGATGACTCGACGTGGAGGGTGATGAGATGCTAAGAGAGGAGAGGAGGGGAGGGAAGACAATAGGAGAGGAGAGGAGGGAAGAGGAGAGGAGAGGAGAGGAGGGGAGAGGAGAGGAGAGGAAGGGAGAGGAGAGGAGATAAGAGGAGAGGAGAGGAGAGGAGAGGAGAGGAGAGGAGAGGAGAATCAGCTGCCAACAGAGACCGGATGGACGCAGTCCCCATGGTTACCCACCAGCTGACAATCAAGTGCCTTTGTTGTCGTGTGTTTGTTTCTGTGTGTGTCTGTGTGTGTGTGTGTGTGTGTGTGTGTGTGTGTCTGTGTGTGTGCGTGTCCGTGTGTGTGTGTGTAAATTTGTGAGTGTGTGCGTGTGTGTCTGTCTGTCTGTCTCCATGTGTGTTCCTGTCACAAGGCTGACAGGGCGAGACAAAGTTTAATCTCAGCAGATTAACAGTGTCTCTGTTTATCAAGAGACGTCCGTATAAGGACCTCCAGTCAGGGGAATGTAAATGTGTTTTATTATATTACACCATATCATTAGATGACAGATTAGAGAGAGAGAGAGAGAGAGAGAGAGAGAGAGAGAGAGAGAGAGAGAGAGCGAGAGAGAGCGAGCACGAGAGAGAGAGAGAGAGAGAGAGAGAGAGAGAGAGAGAGGCATGGTTTAATTAGATGAGCTATAAATAACTGGAGGTCTGCCATTTGAAACACAGGGTCTCAGAGCCGTCTCTCACTGTGTGTCTTGTGCTTCATGTCCTCATGTCTTCCTCATGTCCTCATGTCTTCCTGATGTCCTGATGTCCTCCTCATGTCCTCATGTCTTCCTCATGTCCTCCTCATATCCTCATGTCCTCCTGATGTCCTGATGTCTTCCTCATGTCCTCCTCGTGTCTTCCTGATGTCCTCCTCATATCCTCATGTCCTCCTGATGTCCTCCTCATGTCCTCCTCATGTCCTCATGTCCTCCTCATATCCTCATAATGTCCTCATGTCCTCCTCATGTCTGCATGTCCTCCTCATATCCTCCTCATGTTCTCCTCATGTTCTCATGTCCTCCTCATGTCCTCCTCATGTCTTCATGTCCTCCTTATGTCCTCCTCATGTCTTCTTCATGTCCTCCTCATATCCTCATAATGTCCTCATGTCCTCCTCATGTCTGCATGTCCTCCTCATGTTCTCCTCATGTTCTCATGTCCTCCTCATGTCCTCCTCATGTCCTCATGTCTTCATGTCCTCCTTATGTCCTCCTCATGTCTTCTTCATGTCCTCCTCATATCCTCCTCATGTCCTCATGTCCTCATGTCCTCCTCATATCCTCATAATGTCCTCATGTCCTCCTCATGTCTGCATGTCCTCCTCATATCCTCCTCATGTTCTCCTCATGTTCTCATGTCCTCCTCATGTCCTCCTCATGTCCTCATGTCTTCATGTCCTCCTCATGTCCTCCTCATGTCCTCCTCATGTCCTCATGTCCTCCTCATGTCCTCCTCATGTCCTCCTCATGTCCTCATGTCCTCCTCATGTCCTCCTCATATCCTCCTCATGTCCTCATGTCCTCATGTCCTCCTCATATCCTGATAATGTCCTCATGTCCTCCTCATGTCTGCATGTCCTCCTCATATCCTCCTCATGTTCTCCTCATGTTCTCATGTCCTCCTCATGTTCTCCTCATGTTCTCATGTCCTCCTCATGTCCTCATGTTCTCCTCATGTCCTTATGTCTTCCTCATGTCCTCCTCATGTCCTCATTTCCTCCACATGTTCTCCTCATGAACTCATGTCCTCCTCATGTCCTCATGTTCTCCTCATGTCCTCCTCATGTCCTCATGTTCTCCTCATGTTCTCCTCATGTTCTCCTCATGTCCTCCTCATGTCCTCCTCATGCCCTCATGTCCTCATGTCTTCATGTCCTCCTCATGTCCTCATATCCTCCTCATGTCCTCATTTCCTCCTCATGTATGTCTGTCTATATCTACTGTGTCACACTTTAGGGCCTTAAGAAGAGGAGGGGTTTGTGTTTTTAACCTGTTGATTTCCTCTGAAATGTATTTATGTATCACATTATTAGATTACTGTAAAGCGTCTTTGAGTGTCATGAACAGCAACAGCAACAATCGGATAATGAAGTTTGCAGACGACAGCACAGTCATCAGCTGAAAAACGGCGAGGATAACAGCCTCACGCTGAATGTCAGCAAGACTAAGGAGCTCATCGTGGACTTCAGGAGCCACCGGGGAACCCACTCCACCTTCAGCCTGGACGGGACACCGGTGGACCTGGCGTGGACACGCAACACGGAGGTCATGCTGAAGAAGGCCCACCAGCGCCTCTATGCTCTGCGGTGCCTCAGGAGAAGCGGAATAGGCCAGAAGTGGCTAGTGAACTTCTACCGTGGCCCCGTAGAGAGCGTCCTGACGAGTGGCGTCACCGTGTGGTACGGAGACACCACTGAACAGGACAAGAAAGACATCCAGAGGGTCGTGAGGACGACAGAGAAGATCATCGGGTGTGCACTTCCATGCATTGAGGAGACCTTTAGGACCAGATGTCAGAAGAAGGCCATCTCCATCATAAAGGACTGCAACCACCCTGGGCTCCATCTCTTCTCCCCCCTACTGTCTGGTCCCCGGTTCCTCTACCGGGGGACTACCAGGTTTAATGATAGTTTTTATCCACAGGCAGTGACCTACTGACCTGCTAGGAGTGCTGCTACTATCATAACATGTCATTAACATGACACTATCATAACATGTCATTAACATTACACTATCATAACATGTCATTAACATGACACTATCATAACATGTCATTAACATTACACTATCATAACATGTCATTAACATTACACTATCATAACATGTCATTAACATTACTCTATCATAACATGTCATTAACATGACACTATCATAACATGTCATTAACATTACACTATCATAACATGTCATTAACATTACACTATCATAACATGTCATTAACATTACACTATCATAACATGTCATTAACATTACACTATCATAACATGTCATTAACATTACTCTATCATAACATGTCATTAACATGACACTATCATAACATGTCATTAACATTACACTATCATAACATGTCATTAACATTACACTATCATAACATGTCATTAACATTACACTATCATAACATGTCATTAACATTACTCTGTCATACTTTGCTGGACTTTATGGACTCATTACAGTCCCTGCTCTGTTCTGCTCTGTATTCATGAGGCTGCTGCTCTACTGGGGCTTTAAATGCTTTTAAATATTTTTGCACAGTTCAACACATCAGTCACTCTATTGTTCTTTTTTTACATTTTTGGAATGCATGTGTTGCTTCCATCTCCTTGTGTCAGTAGAGACAAACAGAGACAAACAGAGAGACAAACAGAGAGACAAACAGAGACAAACAGAGACAAACAGAGAGACAAACAGAGAGACAAACAGAGACAAACAGAGAGACAAACAGAGAGACAGAGAGACAGAGAGACAAACAGAGAGACAAACAGAGACAAACAGAGAGACAAACAGAGACAAACAGAGAGACAAACAGAGAGACAGACAGAGAGACAAACAGAGACAAACAGAGAGACAGAGAGACAAACAGAGAGACAGAGAGACAAACAGAGAGACAGAGAGACAAACAGAGAGACAGAGAGACAAACAGAGAGACAAACAGAGAGACAGAGAGACAAACAGAGAGACAAACAGAGAGACAAACAGAGAGACAAACAGAGACAAACAGAGAGACAAGCAGAGAGACAAGCAGAGACAAACAGAGACAAACAGAGAGACAAACAGAGAGACAAACAGAGAGACAAACAGAGACAAACAGAGAGACAAACAGAGACAAACAGAGAGACAAACAGAGACAAACAGAGAGACAAACAGAGACAAACAGAGACAAACAGAGACACAGAGAAAGAGACAAACAGAGAGACAGATCAGCGTGTGTTTGAACGATATCTCTGTCGTGTTAGTTTTCCTTTGATTGGGTTATTTAGTTTGTGTGGATTGTCTCATCTCATGTCCTCCTCCGTCTGGCCTCACATTAGAGCATCAGTACTTCCCTCAGTCATAATCATAGCCAATTGCTGTCTGCTCCCTCACCCTTTCTCTCTCTCCTGTCTCCCCTTCCGTCTCCCTTCTCTCCTCCTCCCTCATGTCATGGACAGATGAGCAGATGATGTCTCGTGTCAGATTCTCATCTCTATTGATTTCCGACCAATGAAGTCTTTCAAGTTGCTATATGTCTTCATGTCCAGTCAATACCGAACTACATCCCGCGACCAGAGCTTTTGTCTTGTGGGGCATCGAACCTGTGGCCGTTTTTATGTTTGATCCCTTAAGGGAAATCCATGAATTATCAGCCCTGAGGTCAATATATTAGCAGCACCCTGATCAATGCATCACTTATAGAGAAAGACCAACAAGCAGACACACACACAGACACACACACACCCTGGAATTACATTCCAGTCATTTAGCAGACACTTTTATCCAAAGCGTCAAAGGAAGGTCAGAGAACAACTCGTCACCAGAACACAAAAGTGCATCCAAGAACTGACCCAGTGCTCTGGTAGAAGTACAATAAGTTCAGGTAAAAGTACAATAAGGTGGAAAACAATAGAACAATATCTAACTAACTAGCAACAAGCAAACAATCTACTTAGTAAGACGCTAGTTAAGCTAGTAAAAAGTGGTAAGAAAACACACAGAGAAGAGACCTGCCAGGCGGTAGAGTTAGAGCTAGCGTTAGCATTAGCTCCGTCCAGGGCATTCTGTCGGCAGCACCTCTTGCAAAGTCAGGCAACCCTCCTCTCAAGTCTCTTTCGGGGGGAAGACGCTAGTCATAGGCGACTCTGCTACACGTAAAGTTAAACTACACATGCCAGCTGACGTGATGTGCTACCAGGGACCAGGGCTCCCCACATTGAAGCTAATCTTAGGGTGCTGGCATGCGGTAAGAACACACACACACAGTTAGATTAGACGCACCCAACACCGACACTAGTTTGGACAACATTGAAATTCATGTCGGCACCAACGATACTAGGATGAGACAATCAGAAGTCACTCAAAGTAACATAGTTCTACTGTGTGACTTCTTCATTTCCTCTGGCCTCTTCCTCCAGGAGTAATGAGGAGCGTTATAGTAGTAGTTATAGTAGCGTTATAGTAGTAGTTATAGTAGCGTTATAGTAGTAGTTATAGTAGCGTTATAGTAGTAGTTATAGTAGCGTTATAGTAGTAGTTATAGTAGCGTTATAGTAGCGTTATAGTAGTAGTTATAGTAGCGTTATAGTAGCGTTATAGTAGTAGTTATAGTAGACTAATGTTCCTGAATGGTTGGCTGGCTCGTTATAGTGAAGAGCAGGGCTTGGTAGGCTTAGGTTTAGTAGATAACTGGTCCTCCATGTGGGACCGCCCTGGCATGCTGATGAGACGGCCTTCACCCTACTGGGTTAGGCGCCTCCATTATGTCAGAAAACATAGATAGATTGTCATCTCGTGGACTACTGCAACTCCCTTCTTGCTGGCGCCCCGGCATTTGCCATCAGGCCACCTGGTTTACTCCCACACATCTACCCTCCTTCGGACTCTACACTGGCTCCCTGTAGCTGCTCCATCTAGTTCAAGACCTTGGTGCTAGCCTACAAGGCAGTAAAAGGTACTGCTCCATCCTACCTCCAGGCAATGGTCAAGGCCTACATCCCAACCCGTCCACTTCGCTCGGCTTCTTCGGGCCGTCTGCTTGCCCCCTCACTTAAGGGCCCGTGTGGCCGATCTACGAGGTCACGGCTCTTCTCCGTCCTGTGGCCCAATTTGGTGGAACAAACTCCCCACGGAGGTCAGGACTGCAGAGTCACTCCCCATCTTCCGCCGCAGGCTGAAAACCCATCTCTTCAGGACACACTTCCCGGATCCTTCCTCGTAGCGCAAGTAAATTATCTAAGTCGATT
>CM051013.1:332500-335000 GCA_027704905.1 Muraenolepis orangiensis | reverse complement strand
GAAGTGAGATCAGAAGCCAAGCGAGATGTTTCAGAGCCAATGGAGACGCTCTGCATAACGTCAGCGGAGGACGGAGGACATTGGAGGACGAGGGACATTGAGACACGCCGGAGGACGAGGGACATTGAGACACGCCGGAGGACGAGGGACATTGAGACACGCTGGAGGACATTGAACTTATGATATCGAACAATATCGAACTTCAGAGGGAGAACCAGTTGTGTAGAGAACTCCTCTACCTCCCTCCCAGGAGAGCTAAATACTTTTTTTACTTGGTTCGACGTGAACGGCAGCCCGCCGAAGCCAGCGCCGCCTGAGGAGACCAGCCTGAGAGCATGCGCAGACCAGTTGGCAGGAGTCTTTGCAGACATCTTCAACCTCTCCTTGTCCCAGGCTGTTGTTCCCGCGGTCTTCAAGATGTCCACCATCGTGCCTGTCCCTAAACAACCCGAGGTAACCTGCCTGAATGACTATAGACCTGTAGCCCTCACCTCGATTGTCAGCAAATGCTTTGAGAGGTTGGTCAAGGACTTTATTTGCTCCGTGTTACCTGCCACGCTGGACCCACGGACGACACAATTGCCCTCCACACTGCCCTTTCCCACCTGGAGGGAAAGAACTGTTGTGTATGTGCGAATGCTGTTTGTGGACTACAGCTCAGCATTCAACACGATAGTTCCTGCCAAGCTCGACACCAAGCTTAGAGGTCTAGGCGTGCCCCCATGCAGATGGATACTGGACCTCCTGTCGGACCGCCGCCAGGTGGTGAGGATGGGCACCACCACCTCAGAGCCACTGACCCTCAACACGGGAGCCCCCCAGGGATGCGTGCTGAGCCCTCTCCTCTACTCCCTCTACACCCACGACTGCATGGCTATGCACAGCTCCAACGTCATCATCAAGTTTGCGGATCACCGGCGACAACAAGACAGCCTACAGGGAGGAGGTTGGATCGCTGGAGCAGTGGTGCCAGGAGAACAGCCTCGCCCTCAACGTCAAGAAGACCAAGGAGCTGATCGTGGACTACAGGAACCAGAGAGGATAGCACGGCCCTATCTCAATCGACGGTGTTGCAGTAGAGAAGGTCAGCAGCTTCAAGTTCCTCGGCGTGCACATCTCTGAGGACTTCACATGGTCCACGCACACCACACACGTGGTGAAAAGGGCCCAACAACGCCTGTATTTCCTCAGGCGTCTGAGGAAATTCAGCATGGGCCCCGCATCCTGAGAACATTCTACACCGGGACAATCGAGAGTGTTCTTACAGGATGTATCACCGCCTGGTACGGGAACTGCACCGCACTCGAGCGCAGAACGCTTCAAAGGGTGGTGCAGACGGCCCAGTATATCGTTGATATAGGTGACGTGAGCTCCCCTCCCTCCTGGATATATACAACCAGCGTTGCGTGGTCAAGGCCAAACGCATCATAAAAGACAATGCCCACCCCAGCCACTAACTGTATTCACTTTTACCGTTAGGCACGTGATACCGCAGTATCACGTGCCGAACAAATAGACTGAGAGACAGCTTCCACAGTCAGGCCATCAGGCTGCTGAACAAGGGCGTATAGCATATAACAATGTATATTTTATTACATTGATTTATATATATATATTGATCCTTTTCTTTGCTGATATATTGCATTTTATGAATTGCATTTTTACTTTTATATATTTAACTTTATACAGTTTTGTATATTCTTTTATTCTATTCTGTTTTTATTTTATCTTATTTTTATAACTGCTGTCTGTCGTCGGGTTTTGCACATAAGATTTTCACTCACTGCTTTATACTTGTGTAAACTGTGAAGTGACAATAAACTGGACTTGACTTGACTTGATGTGTGTGTGTGTGGGAGACGTCAGCGGAGGACGGAGGACATTGAAGGATGAGGGATATTGAGACACGGCGGAGGATGAGGGACGTTGAGACATGCCGGAGGATGAGGGACATTGACACATGCCGGAGGGACGTTGAAACACGCCGGAGGACGAGGGACGTTGAGACATGCCGGAGGACGAGGGACATTGAGACACGTTGGAGGACGAGGGACATTGAGACACGTTGGAGGACGAGGGACATTGAGACACGTTGGAGGTCGAGGGACATTGAGACACGCCGGAGGACGAGGGACGTTGAGACACGTTGGAGGTCGAGGGACATTGAGACACGTTGGAGGACGAGGGACATTGAGACACGTTGGAGGTCGAGGGACATTGAGACACGCCGGAGGACGAGGGACATTGAGACACGTTGGAGGTCGAGGGACATTGAGACACGCCGGAGGACGAGGGACATTGAGACACGGTGGAGGTCGAGGGACGGTGAGACACACAGAGTTAGGGCCCGGCCTGTTGCCAGAGGATGTTGACCACATGCTCACATTCACATACTTTACAAAAGTAAGACAAGAAGACACAGAATAATAAATAAAAACACATGAACAGAGAGTCACATGGTCTGAAGAGTTCCACCTTCTGTTCCCACACTGTCAGACTG
>CM051013.1:317500-325000 GCA_027704905.1 Muraenolepis orangiensis | reverse complement strand
ACTCACACACACACACACACACACACACACACACTCACACACACACACACACACACACACACACTCACACACACACACACACACACACACACACACACACACACACACACACACAGACACACACACACTCACACACACACACACACACACACACTCACACACACACACTCACACACACACACACACACACACACACACTCACACACACACACACACACTCACACACACACACACACACACACACACACACACACACACACACACACACTCACACACACACACACACACACACACACACACACACACACACACACACACACACACACACTCACACACACACACACACTCACACACACACACACACACACACTCACACACACACACACACACACACACACACTCACACACACACACACACACACACACACACACACACACACACACACACACACTCCTCGTTCATACTTCATACCAACACTGACCCAACAGCCAGTGACCATGAAGTCTCAATGGAGGCTTTACTGAACACCTGCCTCTAATGAGGCAGGTGTTTAGTGAAGTCTCAATGGAGGCTTTACTGAACACCTGCCTCTAATGAGGCAGGTTTTGAAGGCAGCGTAGACACGTCCTGTCAGTCAGGAGATCCCACTGCTCCCACAAGGAGGAAAAAAATGGCGAGCAACAGCCCAGAGTTAGTGTACAAATATAAGGATACTGCCTCGCTAGACAGCCTCCCGCTGCCTCACTAGACAGCGAGGCAGCAGGAGGCTGCCTTCAGTTTGGGACACAGCCACCGTGTGGAGTGTGTGTGGTTGGTGGCTGGTTTAAGCAGACACTCTGAGGACCGGGTGAGGCTGCACACCTGTGGTGTATTTGAATAATGGACGCACACAGGATGAAGCAGTAACCACCACACTGAGACACAAGAGACACGTCCAGGGCTGCCTGAACGCACACCGGCCCGGTCCACAGGTAACCACCTCCCGCAGAGGCTGAGGGGAGGGCCGGTGCCGTGTGTCCGGTCTCCGGAAGAGCGGGTGAAGCAGCCTCACCTCAGCTTCACCTGGCCCAGGTGAGGCTGAGGTGAAGCCAGGTGAGGCGGAACACCTGTGGTGCGTTGGGTGACACAGGATAAACCAGCCACCAACCACACACACGGGAAGGTGAGCTTCTGACACGTCAGTAGGTAACACCTGCTCCAACAACAGACCAAACAAAGCTCCTGTGTGTGGTCGGAGGAGGAGGAGGAGGAGGCCATGCTAAAGCCTGTCTCTTTACTGCTGATCCCCATTCCTGACTCTTCCGTCATCATCGGGTGGAGGCATGAATCCTGCCACAGAGCTCATTGTATATTCTGCCCTCTTTGCTGCCTCTGTGTTCTGCTCCACCCTTCTCCTCCTCACTAGAGCAGCTGTTGCTCCCCTCAACTCTCGCTGGAAGGACATGAAACCACCATAGAGGAAGAGGTTGAATAACACACCGTGTCAAGGGGGCGGAGATCCCAGACTAGACGTTCTGAAACGTTCTGAAACACCGCGGGAACACCGTGGGGAAGGATAGTGTTGCCGGTGTTCTACTACCGGCCCAAAGGTTCTGGGTTCTAACTGTAGGCCTCTCTGAGCAGGACCCCGACCCCTACCTGCTCTCATGATTGACACGTGTGAGTAAAAAAGTGTTCCTGGTCTTCCATTGAGCACACACCTGCTCTCACCTCCAACAGAGGTCCGACAGCTAACCTTTGACCTATACAGCAGAGGCCAGGATGTACCGGAAGCCACAAGCTGCTGGTTTGTTTGCAGCGATTTAGTACACGACCACCAGAAGAAATACAGTAACACACCTTAACAAGCCAGCATCCTCTCCTCCCAATGAAAGGCCAAGCTTCGACATCCAAGAGGATGAGAGGACAATCGTACACAACTACCCTTCTACACTACTACACTACTACACAACTACACTACTACAGAAATACACAACTATACTCCTACACAACTACACAACTAGACTACTACTACACAACTACTCAACTACACTACTACAGAAATACACAACTATACTCCTATACAACTGCACTACTATACAACTAGACTGCTGCACAACTAACCTACTACACAACTACACAACTACACTACTACTACACAACCAAACTACTACTAAACAACTACACAATTACACTCCTACACTACTACACAACTGCACTACTACACAACTACTTCGGACGGCCTGGAGGTCAGAGAGGATGGCCTCGAGGTCAGAGAGGATGGCCTGGAGGTCAGAGAGGATGGCCTGGAGGTCAGAGAGGACGGCCTCGAGGTCAGAGAGGATGGCCTGGAGGTCAGAGAGGATGGCCTGGAGGTCAGAGAGGATGGCCTGGAGGTCAGAGAGGATGGCCTGGAGGTCAGAGAGGATGGCCTGGAGGTCAGAGAGGACGACCTTGAGGTCAAAGAGGACGGCCTCAAGGCCAGAGAGGATGGCCTGGAGGTCAGAGAGGACGGCCTCGAGGTCAGAGAGGACAGAAATAGAATCTGCGTTATGGTTTGAACGGAGCGCTCCTATTGGCTAAGGCTCTGGAATTAGTATCGCTAGCGCTCACCCGCTGAAATTGTGAATAAAAAACAGCCAATCTATTTGTTATGTTAAGACACGACTCCCCCCTCATCCTCCCAAAGATGGACTAAACCGCCACAAGAACAAGACTGTGAGAAAATATGTCTGAGAGAGAGAGAGAGAGAGAGAGAGAGAGAGAGAGAGAGAGAGAGAGAGAGAGAGAGAGAGAGAGAGAGAGAGAGAGAGAGAGAGAGAGAGAGGGTTCTTGGGTCTAAATTGGGATCTCCTTTTGGTAGAATTCTCCCTCTGCTCTCTCTCTATAGAACACAGACTCAATGGGTCAGTGGGTTACCGCTGAGTGGTCTTCCACACACACACACACACACACACACACACACACACACACACACACGTGTGTCTATTTTTAGATGACATATATGAGTGCTATTGGCTGAGGGGTTACCTGGGACTGTCATGAACTGAAGGTTTGATCAATTCACTGACTGACTGACTGACTGACTGGCTGACTGGCTGACTGACTGACTGGCTGGCTGGCTGGCTGACTGACTGGCTGACTGGCTGGCTGACTGGCTGACTGACTGGCTGGCTGGCTGACTGGCTGATTGACTGGCTGGCTGACTGGCTGACTGACTGACTGGCTGGCTGGCTGACTGACTGGCTGACTGGCTGACTGACTGGCTGGCTGACTGACTGACTGGCTGACTGACTGACTGACTGACTGGCTGGCTGACTGACTGACTGGCTGACTAACTGACTGGCTGACTGACTGGCTGGCTGGCTGACTGTCTGACTGGCTGGCTGGCTGACTGGCTGATTGACTGACTGGATGACACCGCAGTCTCTGTGGTGTCACAGAGAGAGGTGGAGGGGAGAGGTGGTGGAGAGAAGTGGAGGAGAGAGGTGGAGGAGAGAGGTGGAGGGGAGAGGTGGAGGGGAGAGGTGGAGGAGAGAGGTGGAGGAGAGAGGTGGAGGGGAGAGGTGGAGGAGAGAGGTGGAGGAGAGAGGTGGAGGGGAGAGGAGGCGCCAAATGTTCTGTGTTCCCTTTGGGACAGGATTTAGAACCACATGGAGGAGTCCCTCCCTTTGTCCCGGTCCTACACATCACGGTTCCTCTCCTCCTATCCCAGCCCCCATCATCGTGCAGCCTCCACCCCTTCTATCGTCCTCCACCCCTTCTATCGTCCTCGACCCCTTCTATCGTCCTATCATCGAGAGAGAGAGAGAGAGAGAGAGAGAGAGAGAGAGAGAGAGAGAGAGAGAGAGAGAGAGAGAGAGAGAGAGAGAGAGAGAGAGAGAGAGAGAGAGAGAGAGAGAGAGAGAGAGAGAGAGAGAGGGAGGGAGAGAGAGAGAGAGCATGTCTGTGTTTAAACATTCAGAGACTTAATGACTGATGGTTAAAGGTGTCAAGAGACATGAAACCTCCTCAGGAATTCTCAATGAATTCATTGAAGAACTTTCCTGAAGATCGTCCAATGATTTACTGACACAGAATACACCACATAATGAATAGCTGTGTGTGTGTGTGTGTGTGTGTGTGTGTGTGTGTGTGTGTGTGTGTGTGTGTGTGTGTGTGTGTGTGTGTGTGTGTGTGTGTGTGTGTGTGTGTGTGTGTGTGTGTGTGTGTGTGTGTGTGTGTGTGAGTGTGTGTGTGTGTGTGTGTGTGTCAGCCAGGTTGACATTAGTCAGCGAGAGCTCCATCATTAGTCACCCTGACACCAACCACTGGCCCCTGACTTATTGATGAGGCCCCGCCACACACACACACACTCACACACACACACACACACACACACACACACACACACACACACACACACACACACACACACACACACACACACTCACACACACACACACACACACACACACACACACACTCACACACACACACACACACACACACACACACACACACACACACTCACACACACACACACACACACACACACACACACACACACACACACACACACACACACACACTCACTGACTCACTCACACACTCACTGACTCACTCACACACGGACACACACAGACATACACACACAGATACACACAAACGGACCCATACACACACACACACACACACACACACACACACACACTCACTCACTGACTCACTCACACACGGACACACACAGACATACACACACAGATACACACAAACGGACCCATACACACAGACACACACACACACACACACACACACACACACACACACACACACACACACACTCGCACACATGGACACATACACACACTCAGTCACTCATACACACACACATATACACACGGACACACACACACACACACACACACACACTCGCACACATGGACACATACACACACTCAGTCACTCATACACACACACATATACACACGGACACACACACACACACTCAACAATATCATTACCATCACGTGATATAATAAGGAAGCTTTAGAATATGTGTTTGTGTGTGTGTGTGTGTGTGTGTGTGTGTGTGTGTGTGTGTGTGTGTGTGTGTGTGTGTGTGTGTGTGTGTGTGTGTGTGTGTGTGTGTGTGTGTGTGTGTGTGTGTGTGTGTGTGTGTGTGTGTGTGTGGAGGACTTCCTACCAGTAAGATGTACATTGTACAGGTCTGAAAATAGCAGCTGGTTGAAACCATAAGACACCAGTGGACCAGGTGGGGTTAGGGTTAGGGCAACACCAGTGGACCAGGTGGGGTTAGGGTTAGGGCAACACCAGTGGACCAGGTGGGGTTAGGGTTAGGGCAACACCAGTGGACCAGGTGGGGTTAGGGTTAGGGCAACAGGTGGAGGAGGACAGCGTGGGAACAGGAAATATTCCAGCCTTTTAGGACTATGTTCTTTGGACTAACAATAGTCCCGTCTATATCTGCTCTCACCTGCTGGGTTACCTGCTGAGTCATGGGGTTACCTGCTGAGTCATGGGGTTACCTGTTGAGTCATGGGGTTACCTGCTGAGTCATGGGGTTACCTGCTGAGTCATGGGGTTACCTGTTGAGTCATGGGGTTACCTGCTGAGTCATGGGGTTACCTGCTGAGTCATGGGGTTACCTGTTGAGTCATGGGGTTACCTGTTGAGTCATGGGGTTACCTGTTGAGTCATGGGGTTACCTGTTGAGTCATGGGGTTACCTGCTGAGTCATGGGGTTACCTGCTGAGTCATGGGGTTACCTGTTGAGTCATGGGGTTACCTGTTGAGTCATGGGGTTACCTGTTGAGTCATGGGGTTACCTGTTGAGTCATGGGGTTACCTGTTGAGTCATGGGGTTACCTGTTGAGTCATGGGGTTACCTGTTGAGTCATGGGGTTACCTGTTGAGTCATGGGGTTACCTGCTGAGTCATGGGGTTACCTGCTGAGTCATGGGGTTACCTGCTGAGTCATGGGGTTACCTGCTGAGTCATGGTGTTACCTGTTGAGGCGATTACAGGGAGGACATTAAGAGTCATGGGTTGTGTGCATCTTGCTAATTGAATTCCTGGCAGTCCTGGAGGAGCGGAGAGGACGAGATGGAGAACCGTTCCCCGCGCTGTCTCCAGCAGCCCTGGAGGAGGGGCCCGGGACCGAGAGAGAGCTGATGGGTTCTCAGTTTGAAGCCATCCCATCCTCTGGGTTTTACAATACCATCGCTTCTGCTCAGCACAACCACATCTGGAGGCTTTGTGTTCATTTCAAGTTACTTAATCTTACTTTTGTTGTTACTTTCTGTCTTTATACTTCCCACGTTAAGTCTAAAGCGATTCTACAAAAATTACAATAAAGTATATAAATATATAAATATATGTTTTTCGTGGTAGATTGCAGCGCTGCAATCATCCATCAGTGATGCTGCACCACTGATGGACGGAGGAAACACTGATCAGTTCTGACAGGGTGGTCTACGTTCTATACGTTCTATACGTTCTATACGTTCTTCATCATGTCTTCATCATGTCTCTATCATGTCTCTATCTTGTCTCTCTCATGTCTCTATCATGTCTCTATCTTGTCTCTCTCATGTCTCTATCTTGTCTCTCTAATGTCTCTTTGACCTCTCATCAGCTCGTTATATGGTATTATATGGTATTATATGGTATTATTCAGTATTGAAACACAGCTTTGTGAACCAGAATCATAATCCATAACACATGGAGACTGACCCCCGTCACAGTGGACTCTGTCAGACATACACAACAACACTGGATGAACGAGCACACACACACACACAGACACACACACGCACACACCCACACACACACACACACACACGTGCACACACACACACACACGTGCACACACACACGGCAATGGAGCGAGTGTAGAAGCGCGCTGCCCTACCCGAGGGTCGTCATGGTGACGATGGTGTACCAGAAGGAGGCGGGGATGCTGGTGAACTTGCTGGAGGAGGAGCTTTTCTCGGCGTAGAACATGACGGTGGCGAAGATGATGATGGCCATGGTGAGGGAGAAGAGCAGGAAGCCCAGCTCCGAGGCGCAGCTCTTCAGCGTGTAGCCCAGGATGCGCAGGCCCTGGGAGTGCCGGGAGAACTTGAAGATGCGGAACACCCGGAAGACCCGGAGGGTGACGAAGGCGCCGCTCACGTCCTCGTTGTCGGTCATCACCAGGCCGATGTAGTAGGGCAGGATGGCCACCACGTCGATAACCGACATCACCGAGCGCATGAAGCGGTAGCGGTTGGGCGCGGCGAACAGCCTCATGAGGTACTCCACGGTGAAGATCATCACGCACGCCGTGTCCATGCAGAAGAAGGCCACGGTGTAGCGCTCGCCGCACGGGATGTCCTCGGGGTGGACCGAGGCGCCGCAGGGCACCGTCTCCACCACGTTGGTGAGCACGGAGATGGCGATGAAGAAGCCCGTGACGTAGTAGAAGACCAGCGCCATGGTGGAGGTGTGGGGGTTCTCGAAGGCCCGCCACATCGTCT
>CM051013.1:310000-312500 GCA_027704905.1 Muraenolepis orangiensis | reverse complement strand
ATACGAGGCTCAGAGTCCCCTCACCTCCACGATACGAGGCTCAGAGTCCCCTCACCTCCACGATACGAGGCTCAGAGTCCCCTCACCTCCACGATACGAGGCTCAGAGTCCCCTCACCTCCACGATACGAGGCTCAGAGTCCCCTCACCTCCACGATACGAGGCTCAGAGTCCCCTCACCTCCACGATACGAGGCTCAGAGTCCCCTCACCTCCACGATACGAGGCTCAGAGTCCCCTCACCTCCACGATACGAGGCTCAGAGTCCCCTCACCTCCACGATACGAGGCTCAGAGTCCCCTCACCTCCACGATACGAGGCTCAGAGTCCCCTCACCTCGGGGATACGAGGCTCAGAGTCCCCTCACCTCGGGGATACGAGGCTCAGAGTCCCCTCACCTCCACGATACGAGGCTCAGAGTCCCCTCACCTCCACGATACGAGGCTCAGAGTCCCCTCACCTCCACGATACGAGGCTCAGAGTCCCCTCACCTCCACGATACGAGGCTCAGAGTCCCCTCACCTCGGGGATACGAGGCTCAGAGTCCCCTCACCTCCACGATACGAGGCTCAGAGTCCCCTCACCTCGGGGATACGAGGCTCAGAGTCCCCTCACCTCCACGATACGAGGCTCAGAGTCCCCTCACCTCCACGATACGAGGCTCAGAGTCCCCTCACCTCCACGATACGAGGCTCAGAGTCCCCTCACCTCCACGATACGAGGCTCAGAGTCCCCTCACCTCCACGATACGAGGCTCAGAGTCCCCTCACCTCCACGATACGAGGCTCAGAGTCCCCTCACCTCCACGATACGAGGCTCAGAGTCCCCTCACCTCGGGGATACGAGGCTCAGAGTCCCCCAGCCTCTCAGGGAGCTAAAGCCTCCATCCTGATGAGCAGGGATAGATGATCAGATGTTAAGTGTTGTGACCTTGGTATCGTCTGGCCTCATCCCAGACTGATTCTAACGCACGCACGCACACACACACACACACACACACACACACTAGGTACACAGGCAGACACACGCACGCACACACACACACACTAGGTACACAGGCAGACACACACATGGACACACACACACAAAGACAGACATTTCGTTTTTTTGTCTATATTTGCCAAAGTCAACGTGTGTCTGTTTACTTCCTAGTGTTTGTGTGTCTGAAGTCATCCTCTCCAGTGAGACTACAGTGAGACTACAGTGAGACTACAGTGAGACTACAGTGAGACTACAGTGAGATTACCACGACATCACCGTCCTGAATACAAAGAGACCTTAGCAGAATAGTAAGATCCTCCCTGATGTGCTGTCTGGTCCCCCTGAAGACAGCCTGTCCCTGATGTGGTCCCTGGTCCCCCTGAAGACAGCCTGTCCCTGATGTGGTCCCTGGTCCCCCTGAAGACAGCCTGTCCCTGATGTGGTCCCTGGTCCCCCTGAAGACAGCCTGTCCCTGATGTCTGGTCCCCCTGAAGACAGCCTGTCCCTGATGTCTGGTCCCTGTGTCTCCTGACACCCAGCATGTAGCCAAGGCTTTGCTAGCTCAGCTTTTATAAAACATAAACTTCCTGTCAACTGCAGCAAAGCATCCGTTTTTGGTCCACCCTGACGCAGACGTACCAGCAGTACGCTGGTTAGCTGGTTAGCTGCTTTACTTTTAGGGGAAGAGTTTCAAAAGGTTGACAGTGAGTGTTTAACCGCACAATGTTGTAGACGATTTACACTTAATAACTAGAACAATAAAGAACAGTAAAAACAAAGAGAGAGATTATAATCTGTAATAATCTATCAAAGTAGCAAAACCCAACCATGAGCTAGAACCTAATCATGCTGATAGTATCTAACCCTCATTCACCTCACAGCCTCACTGATGAGGCTCCTCATTCACCTCACAGCCTCACTGATGAGGCTCCTCAGTCACCTCACAGCCTCACTGATGAGGCTCCTCAGTCACCTCACAGCCTCACTGATGAGGCTCCTCATTCACCTCACAGCCTCACTGATGAGGCTCCTCAGTCACCTCACAGCCTCACTGATGAGGCTCCTCATTCACCTCACAGCCTCACTGATGAGGCTCCTCAGTCACCTCACAGCCTCACTGATGAGGCTCCTCATTCACCTCACAGCCTCACTGATGAGGCTCCTCATTCACCTCACAGCCTCACTGATGAGGCTCCTCATTCACCTCACAGCCTCACTGATGAGGCTCCTCATTCACCTCACAGCCTCACTGATGAGGCTCCTCATTCACCTCACAGCCTCACTGATGAGGCTCCTCATTCACCTCACAGCCTCACTGATGAGGCTCCTCAGTCACCTCACAGCCTCACTGATGAGGCTCCTCAGTCACCTCACAGCCTCACTGATGAGGCTCCTCATTCACCTCACAGCCTCACTGATGAGGCTCCTCAGTCACCTCACAGCCTCACTGATGAGGCTCCTCAGTCACCTCACAGCCTCACTGATGAGGCTCCTCATTCACCTCACAGCCTCACTGATGAG
>CM051013.1:287500-302500 GCA_027704905.1 Muraenolepis orangiensis | reverse complement strand
TGTTATGATAGAGTAATGTTAATGACATGTTATGACAGTGTCATGTTAATGACATGTTATGATAGAGTCATGTTAATGACATGTTATGATAGTGTAATGTTAATGACATGTTATGACAGTGTAATGTTAATGACATGTTATGATAGTGTAATGTTAATGACATGTTATGATAGTGTAATGTTAATGACATGTTATGATAGTGTAATGTTATGACATGTTATGATAGTGTAATGTTAATGACATGTTATGATAGTGTAATGTTAATGACATGTTATGATAGTGTAATGTTAATGACATGTTATGATAGTGTAATGTTAATGACATGTTATGATAGTGTAATGTTAATGACATGTTATGATAGTGTAATGTTAATGACATGTTATGATAGTGTAATGTTATGACATGTTATGATAGTGTAATGTTAATGACATGTTATGATAGAGTAATGTTGATGACATGTTATGATAGTGTAATGTTAATGACATGTTATGATAGTGTAATGTTAATGACATGTTATGATAGCGTACTTAATGACATGTTATGATAGTGTAATGTTAATGACAAGTTATGATAGTGTAATGTTAATGACATGTTATGATAGTGTAATGTTAATGACATGTTATGATAGAGTAATGTTAATGACATGTTATGATAGTGTAATGTTAATGACATGTTATGATAGTGTAATGTTAATGACATGTTATGATAGTGTAATGTTAATGACATGTTATGATAGTGTAATGTTAATGACATGTTATGATAGAGTAATGTTAATGACATGTTATGATAGTGTAATGTTAATGACATGTTATGATAGTGTAATGTTAATGACATGTTATGATAGTGTAATGTTAATGACATGTTATGATAGTGTAATGTTAATGACATGTTATGATAGAGTAATGTTAATGACATGTTATGATAGTGTTATGTTAATGACATGTTATGATAGTGTAATGTTAATGACATGTTATGATAGTGTAATGTTAATGACATGTTATGATAGTGTAATGTTAATGACATGTTATGATAGTGTAATGTTTATGACATGTTATGATAGTGTAATGTTAATGACATGTTATGATAGAGTCATGTTAATGACATGTTATGATAGTGTAATGTTAATGACATGTTATGATAGTGTAATGTTAATGACATGTTATGATAGTGTAATGTTAATGACATGTTATGATAGTGTAATGTTTATGACATGTTATGATAGTGTAATGTTAATGACATGTTATGATAGTGTAATGTTAATGATATGTTATGATAGTGGCCAACACTCCTAGCAGTTCAGTAGGTCACTGCCTGTGGATAAAAACTCTCCTTAAACCTGGTAGTCCTTGCTGTACGGATGCTGAGGAACCAGCGACCAGACGTTAGGGGGGAGAAGAGATGGAGCCCAGGGTGGTTGCAGTCCTTTATGATGGACATGGCCTTCTTCTGACATCTGGTCCTAAAGATCTCCTCAATGTATGGACGTGCACACCCGATGATCTTCTCTGTCGTCCTCACGACCCTCTGGATGTCTTTCTTGTCCTGTTCAGTGGTGTCTCCGTACCTCACGGTGACGCCACTCCTCAGGACGCTCTCTACGGGCCACGGTAGAAGTTCACTAGCCACCTCTGGCCTATTCTGCTTCTCCTGAGGCACCGCAGAGCATAGAGGCGCTGGTGGGCCTTCTTCAGCATGACCTCCGTGTTGCGTGTCCACGCCAGGTCATCGGAAATCTGTAGTCCAAGGAAACGAAAGCAGCTGACGACTTCCATCAATGTCCCGTCCAGGCTGATGGTGGAGTGGGGGCCCCGTCCAGGCTGACGGTGGAGTGGGTGCCCCGTCCAGGCTGATGGTGGAGCGGGGGCCCCAGTGGCTCCTGAAGTCCACGATGAGCTCCTTAGTCTTAATGACATTCAGTGCGAGGCTGTTGTCCTCACACCATGGCATCAGCTGGACCACCTCATCTGTGGACTAGCAGAGTACTGTGACATGGCAGTCATGTGTGTACAGCGGGGAGCGCCTTGATGGCTGCTAAGAATCAGACTCCATGATGTGTGGGGGGGTCCCCTGGGGGGTCCCCTGGTCCAGGTGAGCCCCTGGGGGTGAGCCCCTGGGGAATCCTCTGGATGTAGTGCCCTCTGGGGGGTCCTCTGGTTGTGGTGCCCCCTGGGGGGTCCTCTGGATGTGGTGCCCTCTGGGGGGTACCCTGGTTGTTGTGAGCCCCTGGGGGGTCCCCTGGTTGTTGTGAGCCCCTGGGGGGTCCCCTGGTTGAGGTGACCCTCTTGGGGGTCCTCTGGTTGTGGTGCCCCCTGGGGGGTCCTCTGGTTGTGGTGACCCTCTGGGGGGTCCCCTGGTTGAGGTGACCCTCTGGGGGGTCCTCTGGTTGTTGTGAGCCCCCGGTCAGGGTCTCTCTCACTGCTCATCACTCTGTCACTCTCAAGTAGGGTGAAGGGGCGGGGCCAACACATATACGGTTACCAAGGAAACACTGCCTCAAGGGACAGTGGCTGCCTCATATTTCAATCTCCATTGTGTGTACGTGTGGTAATTTGTGTATATGTGTGTGTGTATGTGTGTGGTTATTTATGTATGTGTGTGTGTGTGTGTTTCTGTCTGTGGTAATGTGTGCATGAGTGTGCGAGTGAGTGTGTGTGTTCCAGTGAGTGCGTGTGTGAGTGTGTGTGTTCCAGTGAGTGCGTGTGTGAGTGTGTGAGTGTGTGTGTGTGAGCACCTTGATTTGTGTATGTAAATCCATTATGGCGGCTCCGCCTGGCCTTCATATTCTGAACGGATTCAAATAATCTGCTCTCATCTCTTCATTGGAACTGAGTGTGTCTCTGTGACCTCTGACCTCATGACCCTGTCACCAGTTCTAGCCTAATGGGACCAGACAACACTCTCACACTGTTGACCTCAACACACTGACATTAATCATCAACGTCACTATCTGACAGACACACTGTGGCCTTCAGGGGATAGAGGGGACAGACAGACACACAGACTGACACGCAGACAGACACACAGACACGCAGACAGACACACAGACTGACACACACACAGACACACACACAGACACACAGACAGACACACAGACACACACACAGACACGCAGACAGACACACAGACAGACACACACACAGACACACAGACAGACACACAGACACACACACAGACACACAGACTGACACACAGTCAAGTCAAGTCAAGTCCAGTTTATTGTCACTTCACAGTTTACACAAGTATAAAGCAGTGGTGTGAAAATCTTATGTGCAAAACCCGACGACAGACAGCAGTTATATAGACACAGACAGACACACAGACAGACAGATCGACAGACAGACCGACAGACACACACACACAGACAGACACACAGTTCAGACAGATAGACAGACAGACAGATATACAGACAGACACAGACAGACAGACACACAGACAGACAGACACATATACAGACACACAGACACACAGACGCACAGACACACAGACAGATAGACAGACAGATATACAGACAGACAGATATACAGACACACGGACAGACAGTTTGATAAACTGTACATTGCAGTGTGTGTGTGTTGCAGTGACCTAGTAGTTAGTAGTAGTTAGTAGTAGTTAGCAGTTAGCCACTTAGTAACTTTTGTAAAGGGATGTGATGTCAAAGTCAAGTCAAGTCAAGACATTTGTATTAGTCTAGGCCTTAATCACAGTTCCAGTCTCTCAGAGGGCTTCACAGGCCTCATGTTTACAACACCCCCCAAACCCCTAGCCCCGCCCCCTTAGCCCCGCCCCCTTAGCCCCACCCCCCCAAACCCTATCCCCCCTAAGGGCAAGAAAAAACTCCCTTAATTACGTAGGAAGAAATCTTGAGAAGAAACGCAGAGTGGAAGTGATCCCTCCTTCAGGGATGGTTCAGGAGTGACATGGGTGCCATAAGTGACTTATAGTAAAGTACAAAAAATTATAATAATAATAATAATATACATAGAATATACACAATATACAAATAATGCAAATAATGAGAAAATAATTTGTGTGTGGTGCTGGCCGGTATCCTTCAGGTGGGAATCACAGCGGAACACTGTAAAACAGAAGCAGACAGACAGTATGGTTAGATGGGGAAGGTGGACATGGACCATGTAGAGAACCTCTAGTCTAGTACCTATCAGTCTGATGGTTAGATGGGGTAGGGTGGACATGGAACATGTGGAGAACCTCTAGTCTAGTACCTATCAGTCTGATGGTTAGATGGGGAAGGTGGACATGGACCATGTAGAGAACCTCTAGTCTAGTACCTATCAGTCTGATGGTTAGATGGGGTAGGGTGGACATGGAACATGTGGAGAACCTCTAGTCTAGTACCTATCAGTCTGATGGTTAGATGGGGTAGGGTGGACATGGAACATGTAGAGAACCTCTAGTCTAGTACCTATCAGTCTGATGGTTAGATGGGGTAGGGTGGACATGGAACATGTGGAGAACCTCTAGTCTAGTACCTATCAGTCTGATGGTTAGATGGGGTAGGGTGGACATGGAACATGTAGAGAACCTCTAGTCTAGTACCTATCAGTCTGATGGTTAGATGGGGTAGGGTGGACATGGAACATGTGGAGAACCTCTAGTCTAGTACCTATCAGTCTGATGGTTAGATGGGGTAGGGTGGACATGGAACATGTGGAGAACCTCTAGTCTAGTACCTATCAGTCTGATGGTTAGATGGGGAAGGTGGACATGGACCATGTAGAGAACCTCTAGTCTAGTACCTATCAGTCTGATGGTTAGATGGGGTAGGGTGGACATGGAACATGTGGAGAACCTCTAGTCTAGTACCTATCAGTCTGATGGTTAGATGGGGTAGGGTGGACATGGAACATGTAGAGAACCTCTAGTCTAGTACCTATCAGTCTGATGGTTAGATGGGGTAGGGTGGACATGGAACATGTGGAGAACCTCTAGTCTAGTACCTATCAGTCTG
This sequence comes from Muraenolepis orangiensis, assembly GCA_027704905.1. Taxonomy (NCBI): domain Eukaryota; kingdom Metazoa; phylum Chordata; class Actinopteri; order Gadiformes; family Muraenolepididae; genus Muraenolepis; species Muraenolepis orangiensis. The sequence goes on along the minus strand of CM051013.1, from coordinate 297,531 downwards.
ATGGTTAGATGGGGTAGGGTGGACATGGAACATGTGGAGAACCTCTAGTCTAGTACCTATCAGTCTGATGGTTAGATGGGGAAGGTGGACATGGAACATGTGGAGAACCTCTAGTCTAGTACCTATCAGTCTGATGGTTAGATGGGGAAGGTGGACATGGAACATGTGGAGAACCTCTAGTCTAGTACCTATCAGTCTGATGGTTAGATGGGGAAGGTGGACATGGAACATGTGGAGAACCTCTAGTCTAGTACCTATCAGTCTGATGGTTAGATGGGGAAGGTGGACATGGAACATGTGGAGAACCTCTAGTCTAGTACCTATCAGTCTGATGGTTAGATGGGGAAGGTGGACATGGAACATGTGGAGAACCTCTAGTCTAGTACCTATCAGTCTGATGGTTAGATGGGGAAGGTGGACATGGAACATGTGGAGAACCTCTAGTCTAGTACCTATCAGTCTGATGGTTAGATGGGGAAGGTGGACATGGAACATGTAGAGAACCTCTAGTCTAGTACCTATCAGTCTGATGGTTAGATGGGGTAGGGTGGACATGGAACATGTGGAGAACCTCTAGTCTAGTACCTATCAGTCTGATGGTTAGATGGGGAAGGTGGACATGGAACATGTGGAGAACCTCTAGTCTAGTACCTATCAGTCTGATGGTTAGATGGGGAAGGTGGACATGGAACATGTAGAGAACCTCTAGTCTAGTACCTATCAGTCTGATGGTTAGATGGGGTAGGGTGGACATGGAACATGTAGAGAACCTCTAGTCTAGTACATATCGGCAGCAGGGGTAGGCTAGTGCTGGCTAACGGGTCGATTTAGCTGTAATGAGAGCTGAGGGGCACTCCTAGGGGCCAAACGACAATGTAAAAAGGTAGGTTTTATGTTTAGATTTAAATATTTCAACAGAGTCTGCTTCCCTGATTCCAGGTGGCAGACTAGGGCGCTTGGTAGGAGAACGCTCTATTCCCTGCTGATTTCTTTATGACTTTTGGGATTGATAGAAGGCCGGCTCCTGAAGACCGGAGGGGCCGAGATGGACAATAGGGAACAAAAAGGTCCTTCAGGTATGAGGGTGCTAATCCGTGTAGGTTACTAGTTTAGTTTAGTTTGTTGTTATTTAGTTTTTAGGTATTAGTATATTTTGTGTGCATTTATTCCCCCTGTTTCAACTGTTGCACCTTAATTTCCCTCGAGATAAATAAAGTTATCTTGAATCTTGAATCTTGAATTTTATAATGTAAGTAGTAGCACCTTTAAATCTGACCTCGCATTAACTGGAAGCCAGTGGAGCGAGGACAGAAGTGGAGTAGTGTGGTCAAACTTTCTGGTCCTCGTCAAAAGTCTAGCAGCAGCGTTCTGCACAAGCTGGAGGCTTCTTGTAGCGGAGTTCGGTAACCCAGAGAACAGTGCACTACAGTAATATAGTCTAGACGATATAAACGCGTGGATGAGTGTCTCTGCATCCGTGGCAGACAGCATTGGTCGTATTCTAGCAATGTTTCTAAGATGGAAAAATGCAGTTCTGGTTATACATTTTACATTGATTGAAAGATAGCATCGGGTCGAACAGGACACCAAGATTTTTAACACAAGAGCGTTGGGCCACAGTAGAGCCCTCAAACAGCAGTGTGACATCTTCAAATAGTGGTCGTTGTTGCTTCGGACCGATGATTATCATCTCTGTTTTTGTGTTAAGCTGCAGGTAGTTTTGGGACATCCATCTTTTAATTGCAGTCAGGCAGGATTCAACTTTATGGATCTGGGAGGAGTCGTTTGACTTGATAGGAATATAGATTTGGGTGTCATCAGCATAACAGTGAAAACTTATTCCATAACTGTGAATAATATCACCAAGAGGGAACATGTAGATTGCACAGAGCAGAGGACCAAGGACCGACCCTTGGGGAAGACCAAAGCTTAGGTTACAGTGATTCGATTGTGAATCATCACAAAGAACAAATTGCTTTCTATTTGTGAGGTAAGATCTGAACCAGAGAAGAGCCGAACCTTTAATGCCAACATAGTGTTCAAGACAAAGGAGGATGCTGTGGTCGAGTGTGTCGAAGGCGGCACTAAGGTCGAGCAGCACCAGCAAGGAGCTTGCATTGCTGTCCATCAGTCCATCAGTACAGCAGTTTCAGTGGAGTAGAAGGTTCTAAACCCAGTCTGGAAGGGTTCAAATAAATTGTTCACCATCAGATGATTGATGGTCTGGTCAGCTACAATTCTTTCCAGTACTTTCAAAAGGAAAGGAAGGTTAGAGATGGGCCGATAGTTGCTAAGTACTTCTGGGTCTAGGCCGGGCTTCTTCAGTAGAGGTTTTATCACAGCTGTCTTGAAGGTAGATGGAACTGTTCCAGTAGACAGGGATAGGTTCATGATGTTGAGCATAGTAGGCCCAACGACCGGGAAAAGTTTTTTAAGAACCTTGGTGGGGAGAGGGTCCAGCATACAGGTAGTGGGTTTAGAGGCCTGTGTTAGTTTAGCAAGTTCATCCAAGGAGATTGTGCTGAACTGCAGGAGGGTTGCTTCAGGAGGTACACATAGTGCCCCTCTTACATGATGTTCAGGATGATGGGTGGGAAAGGTATCAAAGTATTTTCTAATAGACTTGATTTAGTGCTCAAAGAATTCCGAGAAGTTGCTAGCAGAGAGTGAGGAGCCGAGGTTGTTTTTGCGTCAGGCTTCTTACAGTGTCAAACAGAAACCTAGGATTGTTCTTGTTTAAATTGATAACATTTGAAAAGTAAGCATTCCTGGAAGTAGTTAATGCAGCTTTATAGCTGAGCAGGCTGTCATGCAAGATGAAAGACTTCAAGTTTTGTTGAACGCCATTTGCGTTCCAGTCTTCTGCAGCTTGGTTTGAGGGTGTGAGTCTCCTCATTGAACCAAGGCGCTGGCCGTTTGGTAGTTTGCTTTTTAACAGTAAGAGGAGCAGCTGAGTCGATGGCTGCAGATAAGGCCGTGTTAAAGTCTTCAGTAAGACTACCCACAGAGCCACTAAAGTCAGAGAGAGGAGCGAGTGAGAAAGGTAACTTGTTGCAGGGGTGATAGGACGGCAGCTATAGGTAGCCTGGCACTCATCGCGCGGGCAAGATACCACCACCTTGAAAGTAAGCAGGAAGTGGTCAGATAAAGCTGTGACAGACAGACAGAGCTGGGCTGTGAAAGGTGTGAGGTGAGATGGCCAGTTCTGAGATATCAACACCACGGGCCAAGACGAGATCCAGAGTGTTTCCACCATTGTGGGTAGGGTTCTGGACAAGCTGTTTAAAGCCACACGCATCGGTTATAGAAAGAAAAACCTTTGCGAGAGGATCAGACGGGTTATTAACATGAATGTTAAAATCACCAACAAGCAAAACACTGTCAGAATATGTTACAAGGTCAGCGCAAACTCAGAGAACTCATCCATGAAATGTGTGTATGGGCCGGTGGGCGGTATACTATAGCTAAGAAGAATGAATCTACTGCCCTTTCTGCTGTAGTAGGTACTGAGGAGCAGAAAGCAAGAACTTCAAAGGATGAAAAAGCATAGATATTTTTCTGCTTCATGGAGAGTTTCGAACTTGAGATTAAAGCCACTCCACCACCTTTTTTTGATTCTCGGGATAACTGTGTGCTAACATAGTTAGCACACTAGATCAACCACTAGATCATGGACCAAGAGCGCTTTAGTTGAAAGCGATCTGATATTTATGAATCCTATTCTAAGCTCTTCCAAAGTATGAAGGTTTGAGGGAGTTGGATTGCAACTCAGCTCAGTGGAAGAGTTTACAGGAACATTTTTGCAGATTTGCCTTCGCCTGCGGGTTTTACACCTCAGGACAGTGCGGGGCAGCTCCACAATACTGATAGGTGAGGTGTTCTATAAACCTCCAGTTAGCAGTTGCTGCTGCTGTGACCAGTATAGAAACCTGGAGGCACCTCAGTGTCAGCATTACGTGGTACATCACCCAGGCTAACTAACCTAGTTAACCCACTACATCACCCAGGCTAACTAACCTAGTTAACCCACTACATCACCCAGGCTAACTAACCTAGTTAACCCACTACATCACCCAGGCTAACTAACCTAGTTAACCCACTACATCACCCAGGCTAACTAACCTAGTTAACCCACTACATCACCCAGGCTAACTAACCTAGTTAACCCACTCAGTCTTATAGACTCTGCAACGTGGGCTAGTATGTTGCTAGCAGGTTCGCTAATGGCCTGCGTCCCAGTGTGCTGTAAGTGCATAAGTCACGCCTGGCTAAGACATCTATCTATGTTTTCTGACATAATGGAGGCGCCTAACCCAGTAGGGTGAAGGCCGTCTCATCAGCATGCCAGGGCGGTCCCACATGGAGGACCAGTTATCTACTAAACCCAAGCCTACCAAGCCCTGCTCTTCACTATAACGAGCCAGCCAACCATTCAGGAACATTAGTCTACTATAACTACTACTATAACGCTACTATAACGCTACTATAAACTACTACTATAACGCTACTATAACGCTACTATAACGCTACTATAACTACTACTATAACGCTACTATAACGCTACTATAACGCTACTATAACGCTACTATAACGCTCCTCATTACTCCTGGAGGAAGAGGCCAGAGGAAATGAAGAAGTCACACAGTAGAACTATGTTACTTTGAGTGACTTCTGATTGGCTCATCCTGGTATCGTTGGTGCCGACATGAATTTCAATGTTCATGAATTTCAATGCCAGCGCCCTAAGATCAGCTTGGATGTGGGGAGCCCTGGTCCCTGGTAAGCAGATAACGTCAGCTGGCATGTGTAGTTTAACTTTACGTGTAACAGAGTCGCCTATGACTAGCGTCTTCCCCCCAAAAGAGACTTCAGAGGAGGGTTGCCTGCCTTCGCAAGTGGTGCTGCCGACAGGGTGCCCTGGACGGAGCTAATGCTAATGCTAGCGCTAACGCTAACGTTATGATACCGCCTGGCAGGTCTCTTCTCTACACTCTCTGGTGTATCTGTCTTTTCTATGGACGCTATCTTTTCCTCCTCTAGTTGACAGATACGTCTCTCTAGGAGAGCTATCTTATCTACAAGGAAGGCACAGGAGCAGAAGCAACAGGAGTACATGCTTACCTTGTTTGATGCGACGAACGTGGCGACAAATACAATACAAGACAATACAAAACAGCAATCGGTGTTAACAGAAATGATCGCTAAACAGTTGGATTATATAATAACAGCAAACTTAACAAAGATACTGATTCGCAAAATGTTTCAGAAAGCGGCTGACAGAAACCTGGTAACCGAACCAAACAAACCAACTATCCGGAAGCAACGTCACCGGCGTCACACAGTTAGGGTCAGGGTCTGAAAGAGAGAGCAGAGTGGTTAGTGGGAGTAGGAATAGACAGTAGAGCTATGAATACTTTAAATGAAGCTTGATGATTCCTGAGGATGACTATGATGTGAGGAAGGTGAGGGACGGTGTGAAGTGGACTATAATCCGCCCACCTTGACCGCTGAAAAGATACCTCACTCTCCTCCCTGACCCCTGACCCACCGACCCCTGACCTCAAGGACTCTGAACTCTCTGTGTTACTGTATTGTTTTGACCGACCCTGGATCTGCTCCCGTCCTTCTAGTCCTCCTGGAGACCATCATCATGTGACAGAAGACCAAGGATGATGTTGTTATTGCTACAGAGTTTTTTGCGTTTAGAACTGAAGATCTCGTCTGCTTCATTATTTATGAGCAATTAACTGAGAGCTCGTTAAGCATTCAGTTAATTTGTTCTCTCAGATTTTCTGGCTGATGGCCAGCTGCAGCTAATCTAACATCTGATCAATAATTCACAACTTTCTCCAAAGCTTCTCAACATTCAAGCTGAACAGGATGGAGCGACTAGAACTGAATGATTCCTCTGGAACGTTCCACGCCCTATGGACCATAACTAGGATGCTTCTTTACATCCTTAACGGACAGATTTACTCAAACATGAAACATGTGTGTGTGCTATTGCTTATTGATGACATGCTATTGGCCAATTGGCTCACAGCTAAACATGAATGGAGCGTCCCAAGAAGCACTCAACACAGCTGGATCCATTTCTAATAAGATGGAGTCTGTTCACGGTTCCTCTCCAAGTTATCGGCCCAAAGACCCAAAGAGAGAGAGAGAGAGACGTCTGTGAATCAGAACATAAAGCCCCAGGTCCTGGGAGGAAGGAAGGGATCCTCCGTCTGTTCCCCAGACCACTTGAGGGTCCATCAGCCGACTGACTCCAGTGGGTCGGAGAGTAGACCTGATCACAGTGATTAGCATCTTGTTCTGATTTGATTAATAATCAGTTAATTTGATTAACAATCAGTTGATTTGATTAATAATCAGCTGAATCAGCGAAGCCCCCCCCCCCACAAAGGATGATGCTTTAGTTTACACACACACACACACACACACACACACACACACACACACACACACACACACACACACACACACACACACACACACACACACACACACACACACACACACACACACACACACACACTGCTTTGTAAAAGTGAATGTTGAGGGTGTGTTCTCCAGCCTCTGGTTCTTGTTCGGATGCTGGCGTTCTCACTGTTCTCCGCCTGTTCCTCCACCCGTACGCTTGGTTAGACCGTGGTTAGAGGCTCTTAAAGAGGGCCCACAGACAACACAGAAGCAGGCGAGGATCCGCCGAGAGAGGCTGGTCCTCGGAGAGCCTCCTGGAACGCTGCCTGGAACACGGGGAATTAATTAACATCTCAGCCGCTCTGGGTCCCCGTCCCCAGGAAATCAATAAGGCATTAGAACACACACTCCTGGGTACTGAGAGGGAGGGAGGGAGAGACAGAGAAAGAGAGAGAGAGAGAGAGAGAGAGAGAGAGAGAGAGAGAGAGAGAGAGAGAGAGAGAGAGAGAGAGAGAGAGAGAGAGAGAGAGAGAGAGAGAGAGAGAAGAAGAGCTGGAGAGAGGGAGAGAATAAGCCACCATTAGATTAGTTCCATCCAATGCTGAATGAGTAGATTCTAGTAGTAGCTGAGATGGTTCTGTGTTCCAGGATCCTTCATGAGAGGATCAGAGTTCCTTAGGAAGCCTCCAGCGCCTGGGGCTCAGAGGAGCTTCTCATGTAGTCTTTGTTCCCTCTCTTCTCCTCCTCTTTAGATCCTCACCTCCTCACCTCCATACCTCCTCACCTCCTCACCTCCTCACCTCCATACCTCCTCACCTCCTCACCTCCATACCTCCTCACCTCCTCACCTCCATACCTCCTCACCTCCTCAATTCCTCACCTCCTCAATTCCTCACGTCCTCACTTCCATACCTCCTCACCTCCTCACTTCCATACCTCCTCACCTCCTCAATTCCTCACCACCTCACTTCCATACCTCCTCACCTCCTCAATTCCTCACCTCCATACCTCCTCACACCTTACCTCCTCACCTCCATACCTCCTCACCTCCCTCTCTCTCTCTCTCTCTCTCTCTCTCTCTCTCTCTCTCTCTCTCTCTCTCTCTCTCTCTCTCTCTCTCTCTCTCTCTCTCTCTCTCTCTCTCTCTCTCTCTCTCTCTTGCTCTCTCTCATCCCACTATCATAACATGTCATTAGCATTACACTATCATAACATGTCATTAACATTACTCTATCATAACATGTCATTAACATTACACTATCATAACATGTCATTAACATTACACTATCATAACATGTCATTAACATTACACTATCATAACATGTCATTAACATTACACTATCATAACATGTCATTAACATTACACTATCATAGTGATTCTCAGACGTTTTCTGTCAGGCCCCCGTTGGAGGGCCCCTCCCCCAACACAAACAGTCCCGTAATGCCACATTAACATGTATTAAAACACATCAACATGAACATGAGCATTCCTTTCAACTAAAATCACTTTGCTAGAACATAACAAATCCATAAGTCAAATAATAATAAATAATAATAATTAATACAATTGTGCAAATCCCTTTGCTAGAACAATAACTTAGAATACTTTGCAATCTGTGCAAAAAAAGTAAAGAAAAACAAAGCGTCTTATCACAGCATTAGAGGCTCAGTGAGCCTGTTGGGTTGAAGGCTTGATGCTGCCCCTAGTGGCTCAGTGAGCCTGTTGGGTTGAAGGCTTGATGCTGCCCCTAGTGGCTCAGTGAGCCTGTTGGGTTGAAGGCTTGATGCTGCCCCTAGTGGCTCAGTGAGCCTGTTGGGTTGAAGGCTTGATGCTGCCCCTAGTGGCTCAGTGAGCCTGTTGGGTTGAAGGCTTGATGCTGCCCCTAGTGGCTCAGTGAGCCTGTTGGGTTGAAGGCTTGATGCTGCCCCTAGTGGCTCAGTGAGCCTGTTGGGTTGAAGGCTTGATGCTGCCCCTAGTGGCTCAGTGAGCCTGTTGGGTTGAAGGCTTGATGCTGCCCCTAGTGGCTCAGTGAGCCGGTTGGGTTGAAGGCTTGATGCTGCCCCTAGTGGCTCAGTGAGCCTGTTGGGTTGAAGGCTTGATGCTGCCCCTAGTGGCTCAGTGAGCCTGTTGGGTTGAAGGCTTGATGCTGCCCCTAGTGGCTCAGTGAGCCTGTTGGGTTGAAGGCTTGATGCTGCCCCTAGTGGCTCAGTGAGCCTGTTGGGTTGAAGGCTTGATGCTGCCCCTAGGGGCTCAGTGAGCCTGTTGGGTTGAAGGCTTGATGCTGCCCCTAGTGGCTCAGTGAGCCTGTTGGGTTGAAGGCTTGATGCTGCCCCTAGTGGCTCAATGAGCCTGTTGGGTTGAAGGCTTGATGCTGCCCCTAGTGGCTCAGTGAGCCGGTTGGGTTGAAGGCTTGATGCTGCCCCTAGTGGCTCAGTGAGCCTGTTGGGTTGAAGGCTTGATGCTGCCCCTAGTGGCTCAGTGAGCCTGTTGGGTTGAAGGCTTGATGCTGCCCCTAGTGGCTCAGTGAGCCTGTTTGGGTTGAAGGCTTGATGCTGCCCCTAGTGGCTCAGTGAGCCGGTTGGGTTGAAGGCTTGATGCTGCCCCTAGTGGCTCAATGAGCCTGTTGGGTTGAAGGCTTGATGCTGCCCCTAGGGGCTCAATGAGCCTGTTGGGTTGAAGGCTTGATGCTGCCCCTAGTGGCTCAGTGAGCCTGTTGGGTTGAAGGCTTGATGCTGCCCCTAGTGGCTCAGTGAGCCTGTTGGGTTGAAGGCTTGATGCTGCCCCTAGTGGCTCAGTGAGCCTGTTGGGTTGAAGGCTTGATGCTGCCCCTAGTGGCTCAGTGAGCCTGTTGGGTTGAAGGCTTGATGCTGCCCCTAGTGGCTCAGTGAGCCTGTTGGGTTGAAGGCTTGATGCTGCCCCTAGTGGCTCAGTGAGCCTGTTGGGTTGAAGGCTTGATGCTGCCCCTAGTGGCTCAATGAGCCTGTTGGGTTGAAGGCTTGATGCTGCCCCTAGTGGCTCAGTGAGCCTGTTGGGTTGAAGGCTTGATGCTGCCTCTCTCAAGTCATGCTCAATGTTGAGCTTGGATCTGTACTTTGTTTTAAGTGAAGCAACAGCTGAAAAGCCAACCTCACAGAGATAGGATGTGGTGAAGGGAAGAAGGATGCCCACAGCCCTCTGCCCTATGAGTGGATGCTCCTTCTCCACACCCAACCAGAAGTCACTCAGCGTCTGAGCGCTAAACCTCAGCCTTAGGGTGGAGTCAGACGTCATCTCCATGAGTTTCTCCTCTTCTGCAGAGCTGAAATGGGAAGGTGCTGCAGATAGATCATGTACTTGTAATTGCAACACAACAGGTTTTTGAACAACTTCGGACAAAACATTGTTTAGCTCGGGGCCAAGCTGCCTTGATGCTAGCGCCTCTCTGTGAATGACACAGTGCGTCCGTTGTGCGTTGGGCGAGACCCTCTTGATAAGTGCCTGCAGTCCCCTACTTTTCCCACACATGGTCTGTGCACCATCCGAGCAAACGCCCACAAAGTTCTCCCATTTCAGTCCGTGTTCTGTCAGGTAGCTGTCCAGAATCCCCAAGAGCTCATCAGCGGTTGCT